>PVJO010004015.1:0-114860 GCA_004026905.1 Hystrix cristata
CCACCACCACCACCAATTTGCTTGCCTCCCTTGCTTACCTTGCTGACTCCTGCCTGTCTGCCATGCCACCCTGCCTCGGACCCAGCTGATTGTGGACTGAAACCTCTACAAACTGTGAGCTCAATAAACCTTTCTTCCCCTAACTTTGAGTGTTTAGTATTTTGTCTCAGCAACGAGAGAAAAGTAACTAAGACATCTTCCTTGATATGTTAAAGAACCTCAAAGTATCAGGTCTATTGGGGGGGTTGTTTTTTTGGGGGGGGATGTTGTTTTGAGTTTTGGTTTTTTTTTTTGATTAGTTCACTTTCTCTAGAGAATAGATTCTCTAATGTCTTTTCTGGTAGCAGGTATAACCTGACTGTAGTCATTAAGGATTGGTAAAAAGTAGATATGTATATGCAGACATTTTACTGACTGCAATGTAGTATTTTAATCACCTTTATCTACATCTCCTGTTTTTGAATATAGATTTTTTTTTTCTAAAGAGATTACCTCACATAGTTCATAGTGGAAGTGGAAGAAAAGTGGCCTGGTTGCGTGGGAGGGGGGAGGTACTGGGTATCTAACTTTTCATAAAGCAGGTTCCCAATAAAATCACTGTGTTTTGCATCTTCCCTTAACAATCTTTCAAAGTATCCTGTGCATCCTATTCTTGAGACTCACTAAGTCTGTAAGGCAACTGGCTTCTTGCTCGTTGGTATTATTTCTGCAAAACTCAGAGTCTGCTGAGTTGCACTACTCCTCCAGCTCTTTTCTCTATCTCCGCTTTGTGGTGGGGTGTTTCAAAGCAACGAAAAAGGAATTTATGTTCCTTCTTAGTATTGATTTTCAGGAGCAAAGAGGTATAGAATGTTTCTGCTTGAACATCCTAAGGTCGGATGTCTCCTATAATTTCAATCTACAAAGATTATACAAATTTTTTTCTTTTGAAGTGACAAAAAGATCCAGGACAGTTATTTCCAGATCAATCCATAGAACCTTTAAATGTTTAGCATACACTTAACTGTGAAGCAGGATAGTAAGTCAGGTGTTGTAGCAAAGTTACAGAGATCTCGTTCCCTCATATAAAACTCAAGACTTATAATTTTGAAGATATTCTGCCATCTTAAGACTTACTATCCTGTGATTCTGCAGTTTCGATGTCATTCTGTCACCCTCATAGTCTTTCATGCTACAGGTTCACAGACTTCAGGCTGCCTGGACTCTGTACGCACCTAGAAGTGTCATGGTTTCATAGTTGTGTGGTCTTGCAGACTGTAGGATTATTGTTTAAAATTTTTTGATTATGTTTTAAGTTTGCTGTGAAAACAGCTTCCTGAATTTAAAACACCCTGAGTTAGGAGATGAGCCTGTTGGAATGACTTGTATGTTTTGATGAACAATCAAATGTATATCTCTTTTTACCAGTAGCCAAGACTTTTGGTTTTTTCCTACTATTGTCGCTTGATATATAATCTTTGTCTTCAAAGATTAAGGTAATATTTCTAATTTTCTGATGTTTCTAAAAATATCGTTTGTAATATTTCTGTGTTTATGTTTAATAGGAAGCACTCCTTATCAGAGCACACTGAGAATGGCAATAATATCAAATGCCCAGGAAAAAAATGACTAAATACAATTTAATTGCCTGTAACACCAGCTGAATTCGGGTGCCACTAGTCTCTTTTAGAACTGTAGCTCTTTTTATCATGAAAAAGTACTTGAGCAATAACAAGCTTCAACAGAAGCAGTAGATGTGTGGGAGGAAATTGCAAACAGGGACAGGCATAACATTTTACTGTAGGTGGTTTTTCCCTTTCCCCCTACATGATGTCAGTTCTGTGTGAGCTTAATAGCAGCACATTACCTTTTCTGTGGGGATTTTTGTATCTTTTAAAACCCACCTGCTTGTTAATGTCAGTTCCTTAAAAAAAAAAAAAAAGAAGAAGAACAATTGTTAAGAACGGTGATGCTTATTTGAAAATGTTCAAACCTTCTGGGTTCAAATGAGGCCAGATAGACTTTGGTCAGATAGATTGTCTCAAACGAACTTGGTTCACGATGCATCACAGAAGTATTCCTAGAATTACGGAATTATCACCCTTTTCCAAAGAGCTGAGTGATAACTCGTTCTTTCTTTGCCTATCGATATTGCAGGGAAGAACTTGAGTTCCAAGTCAATGTGGGGTTACTTTCAATTACATAACTAGTTAATGACAAACTAGGAAACCAAACTTGTGAAACGCACCCCTTATCATCATTTGTCTAAATATAAACTGGACTGGGTTTGTGGTATATCCTTTGCACGCATACATTTGCCGAGAAAATATAGGTTGCCAATAGATGATAGGAAATAAATTAAGGCACTGCGTTGTGATCTGTCTTTACTTTCTTTGACTTTTTAACCTTTTCATTAGATGTATGTATTTATCCCCGAGGTAAAATAAAGAGCTTTTTTTTTTTTTTAGCAAAGTAAGAATGGATGGGTGGATAGATGATTTTGGAATGGACTCCATATTAGATAATGTCAATCATCCATTCCCTTCCCGTGAGCTGCACTTTAACTATGTCGAGCATGAATTATAAAAGTGTTGACTATTTTACCTTATAGTTAATGCTTAAAGTTTGAATATGCATCCAATATATCGTACTCTAGAATCAGATTACTCTTTAAAGTTGAAATATTAACATACAATAAGCTATACAGATATCAACTCTTTATTTTCATGACTTTTTTTATTTTTCAATGTTTTCTTGTGAAAAATTTCAGAGAAAAAACTGAAAGAGTTGTACAGTGTACATCCACATCCCGTCACCTAGATAGAGGATTGTATGAGATTCTCGAATCTATTATTTCTTTCTTTCTTTCTTTCTTTCTTTTTTTTTTTGAATCTATTATTTCTGTCTTTTTCCAAATGTGAAAAAAATTCTGGCCATTATTTGTTCACGTATTTTAGGGAGGTGTTGTTCTCTCTTTCCTCGTGTTTTGAACTTTTAATATTCTGTGTATGTTAGACATTTTGATATTTCCACTGGTCCCTGAGGCCCTTTTCAATTCTTGTCAATCTTTTTTCCCCTCAGTCATCCATCTTCAAATTGAGTAACTTCTGTTTCTCTGTCTCAAAGGTTAATAACTCTTTATTGCACAATTTTCATTCTGTTTAACCCCAAATTTTTATCTCAGGTGTTTAGTTTTTCAGTTATATCATTTCCGTTTTCCCCCTTGCTTGTATGCTTCCACTGCATTTATCTTTTTATCATCCTATAGCTCAGTTTTTCTTTCCATCCTCTACCACAGAAAATATTTGCCTGCTAATTTCAATACCTGGATAATATTGGGTCCAGTCTCCATTGAGTCCCTCATTGCTTGAGTGTGCGTGTTTTCCTTATTGAAAAACTGGATTATATTCTGGACAAATGATATGTTGTATAGACATTGGACTCTATAATGTTGCTGAAAAAATACTTATTTTTATGCCAGCAGGCACATACCTTGGCTGGACTCAAACTACAGATTGTCTTCCTTGCAGATGGAGGCAGCTGAAATTTCAGCTCACTTCTTCCAGCCTCAGCCGGATGCTAGACATCTTCCCATGCATGTTTAGTCAGGAGATGACAGAAGGTTTATGCAGAGTGTATACACAGCTTTGAGTCTCTCTCTCTTCCTATCTCCTTGTTTTTTTTAATATCCCCTCAATTTCCAGCTTCCTTCAGCAATCCAATGTCTGCTCTGTTGTTTTTCAAGCAAGTAAGGCAGGCCACTTATATCTGAGTTCTAGCTGTACTGCAGGGTACAAACCAAAGCTTGCCCTCAGGTGAAAGCCGTACAAACATGAAATTCACCCCATTTTGATTTCTTTATCTAAGTCCCACCCACCTTCCAAATCTGTCTAATTTTCTCTTTCTCCAGTACCTTCAAGTAGTTGCTTTTAACATTTTGTCCAGAGTTTATAGTAATCCGTAGCTGAATTGATCTACTTGGCAACTACCAGAAATGGAGCTTTCTCAAGTCACTGAGTTTTGAAATTTGTGTATCCCTTTAAAACTCCACCCAAAACAATATGTACAGCATTTTGTCCCCACAGAAAATATCTCTGTATTCCTATCCTGTCAAATTCTCTTCATGATCACTATCTAACTTCAATAACTATAGATTAATTTTGTCTGATTTGGGCTTCATATAAATAGAGTTCTATCATATAAAGTCTTTTGTGTCTAGCTTCTTCCACTTAGCATGAAGCTTTTGTGATTCATCCAGGTTTTTGTGTACTCCAGTTGTTTTTTTTCTTTTCATTACTGAATACTATTCCATTATATAAGTATACCACAACTCATATACCCATTTTCCTGCCTCCAACAGTATTTGGAGTTATTCAAGTTTGGGTTATTATGAATAAAGCCATTCTGAATATGTCTGTACAAGCCAACCTTTTTGTGGATAGATGCTACCATTTCTTTTACATATGTACTGTCATGCATCTCAAAATGACTTTTTGGTCAACAAAGAACTGTGTATGTGATGTTGTTCCATAAGATTACAATGAAAACTTCCTATCATGGAGTGAGGCCATAGGCACTGTGATTTTGTTGCACAATGTATTCCTCACTTCTTTGTGGTGGTGCCAGTGTAAACAAACCTTTGGTGTTGCCAGTTATATAAAAGTGTACCACATATAATTATGTACAGTAATAATACACAGTGTGTTAGTCAGCTTTCTGTTGCTGGACAAAATACCTGTGCAAATCAACTTAGAAGAAGAAAGTGTTTGTGGCTCACAGTTTCAGAGAGTTCAGTCCATGGCTGGCTGACTCCAGTGCTTCGGATGTCAGGTGAGGGAGAATATCATGGGCCAGCACATTACCAAGGAAGCTGCTCACTTTGTGGTGGCCAGGAAGCACAGTGTGAGGGAGAAAGGGGCTGTGGACAAAATATACCCTTCCAAGGCATGCCTTTAATGACCTACTTCCTCCAACTAGGCCCCACCTTCTAGAGTTTCTGCTACCTCCAAATAGCAGCATCAGCTGGGGACCAGGCTTTCAATACATGAGCTTCTGGGGAGGGCATTATAAATAGCAAGATAAAAGATAGATAATAAGAAGTAAGGAGGTCTTTTTTAAAACAGGAAGGGGAACAAGAGATGGAAGGAGAGGGGAGAGCAGGAAGGGAAAAAGGATTTAAAAGAGAGAGAGGACTGAAGTAAAATGGAAATAGAGCTTTTGCAAATGGGAGGGGCACAAGAATTAGAGGGAGTAGGGAAGGTGGGAGGGGAAGGGGACAAAAAAGAAATTAATGTGTGCTATGTACATGTACAAACTCCCCATGATAAATGTACTACAAATGTGTACCAATAAAAAACATTTAAAACTCAAATCATCACACTTGATATAATAGTAAATGTATGTTAGTGGTTTATGTACTTACCAAACTATTTTAAGGAGTACATCTTCCACTTATAAAAAATAAAAGTTTGCTGTGAGACTTTCTGCCACGTGGTGCTGGCAGGAGCCACGGGCATCTCATGTTGGCCTGACATATCTCTTAATGGCATTGGGGACAGGCAGAGAGACTGATCTAGATGGAGACTGTCTAGCTTTGTGTAAGTGCACTCTATGATGCTTGCACAATGGCAGGATTGCCGAAGGATGCATTTTCCTCGATGTTTTCCTGTCATTAAGTTACACATGACCGCATGTAGAAGAGGACTTGCCAGAAGTCCGTACTCCAAAGTGATGTGCCGTAAGACACGAACGCCAGCAATATCTGAGAGTTTCTGGTGCTGTGTATTTTTGCTAATGCTTGATATTCTGAGTGCTTTTAATTTTGACCTGACTAGAAAGTGGTACTGTATTGATTTTAAATTGCATCTTATTGGTAGCAATGATGTTGAAAACTTGTGTGTTGTCTTTTTTATTAGTACATGCAGTGCACAATCATGTTGGGGAGAGGGTACATGCACATAATTCAGCTTGTCTTTGTTTTAGTCCCCTTCCCTCCTGCCTCCCTCTATCCTCCTCTAAATTCCCTTTCCCCATTTTCATTCTTCTTGATATTATTCATCTTATTTCACATTTATTTTTATATCTTCTTCTGGAATATGTACACCCGAAACCCTCACAAATATTTGTCTCATTTTTAAAATTAGTGATTTGTAGAAATTCTGTATATATTCCAGATGTGTATCCTGCATCAGATATGTCCACATACATATTTTCTGAGTTGATGGCCTATTTACTCAGTTTCTGAATGGAGTCTTTTGATATGCTGATATTTTAAAATTTTGGTAAAACTCAACTTACCAATTTTTTTCTCTGATGGGAGAGCTTTTTCTGAACTGTCCACAGACTCTTTGCTTATGCAAAATTTATGTCTAACCACAATATACTGAATATTAGAAGGTTTTGCAACACTCTTCCTTTCTTTGAGGCTTTGAAACTCTGTATATTGCCTTTTTATCTGGTCTAAAATACTTTTTGATGTACTTTAAAATATTTTCTGCAGATTTTTGGAGCTCTGAGCAAGCTAACTAAAACAATTAAATGATGTTTACACAGCAACTTACATGGAAAAGTGCTTCATAAGTGTTTAAAAAGGTAAACCATTTACCCAGCCAGTAGCGCACCTTGTCTGCAGCGTGAAGATCTCTGACTCGTGGCTACAGATCCGTGTGGTGATGGACCTGGAGCAGGCCCGGGAGCGCTGATCAGTGCGGCTGCTGTGCAAGGCAGGAAGCCCCAGCACCGACGCGCACAGATGCCTCACTTCTGCCAAAGCATATGGAGAGGAGGCTCACGTCAGCTCCGCTTTCAAAGAGAATGCCACCTTTGGCTCAAGGCAACAATGCCAACTTCCCATAAAACCCCCTGACTGCCTATTACTGATGGATGATTAGCTTCCCAATTCAACAAAGCAGTGGAACAATCTCTAAGTAAAAGTGCTTCATTTAGATCGAATAACAGACAAAATTCTGAATATGCCAACTCGGTGTGAGCCAAACGGGTGACGAAACGTGGTGTTTGCCAAGACTGCATTGCAGCTCATAAAGTTGCTATTAAGCATGGTTTTTGGAGAAACCAAGGGGAAACTAAGGTTTTCCCCTTAGTTCTACTTCCTGCGGTGCCTCTCGGAAGTGAGTCTAGGAGGAGACAGGCCGGCAGAGCAGCTCCGGTTTAGGGCCGTCCTCCCTTCCCCACACCTCCACCCTGAGTTCCCTGCCTCATGCTGCTCCTGAGATATTAGGTAAAGCTTTTGCTGCAGACGTATTTGATTTATCCCAATCCCCAGCCTTTTGCCTACTTGCGTTTTCGACAAGATCTTCTCCCACACTTTCTTTTAAAGTTCAACTTCTGTGATGCTCTCAATATAGGTAAAGATATGTTCTAGGTACTTTTTGCATATTATCTCCAGTTTCTCACATGGTACTGCTAGAAATATATTTTTATATCCACATTGTACAATCAAGAAGTCCATGCTCATTAGGAAACTCTCAAAGCCATCTAGGTGGTAAGTGGTCTTTTGGAGATCTCCCTATCAGCAAAGCATGTGACTTTCCCCACTACATACATGCCACACTGCTTCCCTGGTTCAAGGGCACCATGACATTTACTCCAGCAGATGGAAATTCCAGAGTTTAAGCTGTTGTCAAGGTAAGACTCACATGTGGTCTTGCATTAGCCAGTTGACAAGCCGTAAACAGCTTCATAGTTATTTCCAGCTGTTTCTGTATGGTCATCCTTGACTCACAAGTTTATAATTTATCCTTCTGATCAATACCATTTCACTCCTCAGCAAGAAAGTTAGATAAGTCACTGAGTCCCTTTTCAATGAAATAAGGAATAAGGTCATTCATAGTTTGATACACGCAGACTGATTGGAAAGATTGGGCAAACAGCTGGCTTTTCTTTGTTGAGGTTACCTTCGCTGGAGAAAGTGGGAAGAAAAGGTTCAACAAGCCCGAAATGGTGAGAAGAAACAAGAAAACCATCTAGTTTGGCTTATTTTCTCAAGTTGGTTATTTGTGGCTAGCAGTCCGCAGATGAAGTTTTAATGATCAAAGCCTAGAAATATGCACTGTGCTATTCTGAGTCTGTTTCATTAAAATGTAAGGCTGCTGGAGGTATGAAGAGAAAGTTTTAGTTGTTTAAAATAGCATACACTATTGACAACCTTTTCAAAGTTGCACAAAATTACTGCTTAATTAAGTGAACTTTTTACCAGGATTCCAGAAGTTATGAAGATGCATTTACATCTTTTCTTATTCTTTTTTAGAGCTAAAACACCACAACACACAGTGTCCACATGCACTTTCATTATGCAGGAAATTAGCTAACATCTTTGGAATGTGGGAATGTGCACTTTTCCCTGCTTGAGGTTTTTATTTTCCACCCTTTCGCAGAACAGTTTTTTTTCTTTTCTTTTTTTTTTTTTTTTTTTTTTTTTTTTTTTTTTTTGGTGCTGAGGACCTAGTCCCCAGCCCACGCAGTTTCTTTTTAATATCCTACCAAAAGCACATCAGTAGGGTCACCATTACAACTGATGAGTAGTTTCACTTCTATTGATAAAACAAAATGAAAAAAAAAAATCTTTGGTTATACTGACAAAAGGATGTGTGAAAGTGTTTTCAGTCTTCTCTATATAATACAGTGTTGATCATTTTTTTTAAAAAAAGAACATTTTATTATTATGTTTATTATGAATCTTAGCAATTATTATTATGAATCTTAGCAACTCTCGTTCTGCATTGTAAATTTATATTTCAAGATGTCTTTGTAGACAAGGAGCTTTTCCTTATCTAACATTTAACTGAAGGCTCTTGTTCCTGATCTGAGCATCGCTGTAGTGTATGTGCTTATGTGTCTGTATCTGTATGTATTTGTACAATCGGCCCTCTGTATCCATAGATTCTGTACGCACGGATTCAACCGAATTGAAACAAAAATATTTGAGAAAAATACTATGCCTGTACTGAATACATACAAATTTTTCTTGTCATAATTCTCTAAACTTTATATATATATATTTATATTTATACATATATATATGGCAACTACTGACTTAGGATTTACGTTGTATTAGGTATTGTAAGTTACCGAGAGATGACATAAAGTACACAGGAGGACATGTGTAGGCTACACACTGTGCAACTTCGTACGAGGAACCTGTGCATCCGGGGACTTCGGTATCATGTGGAACCTTGGGACCAACTCCCTGTGGATATCCAGGCTGACTGTAGATCCACACATATGCGCAATTTGCATTATGATTTATTATCCAAGTGCTTTTCTCACCAGCGATATGGAGCTATAGAACTATCTTCATTAAGAATATCATTGCATTTACAAGCACATGACAGAGCTAACAAGATCATGTGAATTCTTTATTGACATCCTAGTCTTCCTTCGGATAGCCAATACCTAATGATCAAGGCAGAGAAACAAACTTGGTCCTGCTAGAGAGTACACCTGTAAATGAGACTGTTTAAACGAAAGTGTTCAGAGTTATACATTTAAAGGTAAATGTTATACTTACTTATTGACTGATACTCTGTGATTCTGCAGCATTCCAAGCCCCTCCCCACATAGGAAGGAGACGAGGGAGATTTGCAATCAATCCAAAAGATGAGTGAATATGGCTACACTGCACAACTATGTATAGATTTTAATCTAATGCAATGCTTGTTCCACTACCAGGAGAGCAATTCTCCAGGACACATTCTTTGTGGAACAGAGAAAGGGGAGTGAGGAATGTGTGTATGTGACAGACTAAGAATGGGTGAGTGTAGGAATTGTGAGAAAATCAATTGGGAGGAAAAGGAAGAGATAAGAAGGGAAAGAGATGTTAGGGTGGATACAATAGTAAGACTGATATTTTCCTCCTTCCCTCTTCTCCATTCTTTTTATTTTGGACTGTGTGTTGCTGATGCTATTCCCTCATGACTTCAAATATTCTAGTCTGAAGAGACATACAGGAAAATGATCAAGCAAAACTTCCCTTGTGACCAAATCAATGGCCAATGGGGACCTCTTCTGACTGCAGCATGTGAGTGTTCTAGAAGGCGCTGGGCTCAGGTCTAGGGATCAGCAGTACCGGCTGGTGCTGCCAACGCACCATGCAGCAGGTGCAGGCAATTTTACCCTCCCACCTCCTTAATCACAGTACATGCTTTCCCTTCAAACACTTGATTTTCAGATTTTTGATAACTTCTGCCCACCTTAACTCCTATCAATCAGGCTTTATGTAACAGCACTGTGGTCGGTTCCTAAAATGAAACCTATTCTTCAGAACAGCTATAAGTGGAACAGGCTCTGAGAGAAAAGTGGATGTTGAACACTGTTTGTCAGATCCTAGGAACAACTAGGCTTCCATAAGTAACTCATGATGCAATTGCTGTTGGATATAAATGGAAGATTTCAGTGGAGGTGATCTAAAATTTTGCAGACAAAATGAAGAGAAATTTCCTTTCTACAAGGAGAAATAGCCAAAAGTGTCCCTGAAAATGGTAGACCCAGCTCAGTTGAATACTTCTGCAGTTCTAGCAAACCTTTTAAGATTGTGTTACTTAAACTCATTTGGTAGGGCTGGAGCGAAGAAGATTCTCATCATTACTATAATAGGGTGTGGAACTCAGGTGCCTGCAAATGGGTAAGGTGGTTTTCTAATTTAATTTGAAAACACGACTGTTTCCAGCCTCCCTCCCCAACTCCCTGGCCACCCCTACCACAAGACTAGTGTTAACGATGGTTGAACATCACGTCTCGGCATCATGGGACGCACGCTTTTGTATTCTGTGTTCTCTGGCGGGTGGTGTCCAGCTCTTTCATCAGTCACGGATTGGAAAGATGACACTCTATTCCAGACACTAGGTGGCAGCAAACTGCTGAGATAATAATTAACCAAGAGATCAACCGGGTCAACACTCTTCACCTACACTCAGCAGGGAGATGATAAAATGGCAGATGGGTAAAACCGAATGGTAGGAAGAAACACTCAGCTGCTAAATTGAAAGTGATTATACCTCTTGTGTCTTCCTCAAATTGTTGACCCTTCTTGAAGCTAAACCTACCTACCTTCAAACTCCTTAGAGCAGTTAGTTATATATCTAATAGGCCCTAACACTTTTCTGATGAAGACCGTATACACTTTCTTAGAGTCAAAATTAGACATCCAGATATTGTGGTTTCTTCGGTTCATCATTAAAGCTTATCCTTTAATCTATGTTGCCAATTAATCTCTTTCTTAGTGGAGATAGGTTTACAGCTGTTTTAAGTAAAAATATTTAAGTTCAGATAATTAAAACCAATATATTCACTGTCAGTTCAATAGTTGAGGACAAAGAAAAACACTTAAAGAAGTATAATGTTTGCTAAGATAATTTCCTATGAAAGACTATTAGATTGTCAATAGAGGTTTAAATATAGAACAAATAAAAATCAAGTCAATACAACTTGAGGAAGAGAAATAAAAATCAACATAATCATGTTTTATAAATGCAGATGATACTTTCGTTTTTTACCTGTAAATATTTCCTATAGTAATTCTTTATGAATTTTGTATTCCGTTCACTTCCTAGCTCTCAATTAGACTCAGCCTTACCATGGAGAATCAACATCTTTAAATTAATGACCAGGTAGAAGAAATAAATCATAAATAGGGTAAAGAATAAATAGGAACAAAGAAAATAAGTAAGGTTATGTTTTAAAAATGAGTTTAAGACCAGAACATTTTAGATCTTCTTAATTGGGTTATTTCTGTACTATAGGGCATAAAATGAACATAAATGTTCCTAAATAGAAATCCTACATAGAATTCCCAACATAGAACGCAGTTTTGGGGAAAATACCAGTGTTCATTTAAGAAGAGATTGTGTTTGGAGTGAATTTCTTTTTTTTTTTTTTTTTTTTTTGTGGTGCCGGGGATCGAACTCAGGCCCTTGTGCTTACAAGGCAAGCACTCTAATCACTGAGCTAAATCCCCAGCCCATGGAGTGAATTTCTTACCTACTATAACCAAACAAAATAGTTTCAAGGGGGAATTTGAATTTTCATGAATTCATTTTGAGGGCTTTAGATTGATTTAACCTGAAGGAATTTATAAGTTTCTGCCGGGGCTGGGGATTTAGCTCAGTGATTAGAGTGCCTGAGTTCAAACCCCGGCACCACAAAAAAAAAAAAAAAAAAAAAAAAGTTTCTGCCAAACCTGAATAGTTCTTTGTGATCAGGCCATTAGCTTGTCAACTAGACATCACGAAGGTTCTCATGAAGTGAGAGTGGAGAAATGAGTGGCAATCATACTTCATATGAAGAGCTAAAAATATTTTTAAGCCTCAAAGAACCATCAAATAAAAATGAGCAAAATATTGGCTTCATATTAAAATACTAATATGTCCTTTGAGGCTCTTCATTCTTTATACACAGAAAATATTCAACAGAATACAATAGAAACTGACAAGCATATGAAAATTGTATAAAAGTAAAAAAAAATCGTTTTCACTTGGATATAAAAGTATGCTTTATAGAGAGTTACATTTATTCAAAGGTTGAATTATCCAGAAAATAAGTGACATATAATGCAGAATAAACAAAACAGATTTAAAATGATATTTTTAAATGATTTTTGAATTATGCTTTCTTTATCATTTACCGTATTTACTTCCTAAATGCAGAGTGCATTTTTCATTTGCTATCTGTCTCTAATCTGGGCCAAATCTCCTTGCCCTCAAGAGAAGTTTCTCTTGCATGTTAGTGGATATGCCTGCTTTATTCTAACAGTCTCTGCCAAACTCAATTGAGCAAGAAATAACACCAAAATCAACAGGGGATCATATCAAATTAAAAAGCTTCTGCATATCAAAGGAAACAACTTACAGAGTGAAGAGACAACCTACAGAATGGGGAAAAATTTTTGCCCCTATTCCTCAGAGGACTAATGTGTAGAACACATAAAAAACTCCAAAAAAATAGGAAAAAAAGGCTCAATCAAAAAGGGCAATTCAAATGAACTTCTCAACAGAAGAAGTGCAAAATAGCCAGCTTAAAAATGTGCGGTGTCTTTGGCCATTAGAAAAATGCAAATCAAAGCAATACTGAGATTCATCCAGGAGGAATGCTCACCATCAAGAACTCAAACTACAAATGCTGGTGAGATTATGGGAAAAAAGGGATCATTCTACACTATTAGTGGGAATGTAAAGCTAGTATATCCACTATGAAAATCAGTATGGACATTCCTCAGAAAACTAAAAGTAGAGATTCCATTTGACCAAGCTGGGTATCTTCCTAAAAGAGTTAAAGTCATCCTATTACAGTGATACATGCCTACCCATGTTTATGGCAACTCAACTCACAATAACTAAATCTTGGAAGGAGGTCTGTAGAATAAAGAAATGGATAGAGAAAATGTGGTATATATACAGAGTGGAGTAATACTGAGCCACAAAGAAAGATAAATTACTCATTTGTGGGAAAATGGAGGCACCTTGAGATCATATTATTAAGTGAAATACATCGGACACAGAAGGTTAAATATTGTACATTTCTCTTATATAAATTACCCAAAATATAAGTAAGAGCAAAATAAAAGGTAGGTAATAGGAAACAGGGAGATCGACTTTACGGAGATGGGAGGATGGGCAGGGGAGGTACAAATGATTGAGATGCGATGTCTCTATGTACTGATTCCCCAAAATGCATCATTTTTTTGGGAGGGCTGCTGAAGATTGAACTCAGGGCCTTGCACTTGCTAGGCAAGTGCTCTACCACTAAGCAAAATCCCCAACCCCTGGATCACTATTATGTATCACAAACATATACAAACAAATTTTTATTAAGAAGCTAAGAGAGTCTGTTTTGTCTCATATCAGAAAAAGCAAAATTGCCCCTGGAGCCATAAAGCATCAAATGATGGCCATTCTAGTGGGTGTCAACATCTATTTTAGTAAATTTTAAACTGTATTGAATTGTTTGTATTTTTGCAAGGGCCTTGGCCATTTTTCATCTTTGTTTATTCTTTCCTGTCTGTTTGGCCCAATATGTGGCACACAAGAAGCTTTAATAAGTTTTAAGGACTGATTCCCAAGGCTTAGTAGTCATGGCCCAATGGGGTGGGGGTGCTGTAAGATTCCAAAGAGATTATTGAAAGTACCAGATAGAGTTTTAATTACTAAATACATCAGTTCAATTCAACACCAGATAGGTTTCTATTTCATCAACTTTGGAATCTGGGGCTTATAAGCAAAATAGTAAAAATTGATACTGGAAATGACCTTTGACGTGGGTGAGACGGTTTCTAGCTTTTGTTTCCCTCTGTGAAAAGATCAGTGCCGCTAGAGGTCACTGCGGTTGTTTGCAATGAGGCGGTGGGAGCAGGCTGCCATAGGGACGAGCCGAGGCTTGTGGACCTGGGAATTTGCCTGCAGCAGAAACAGGGGGAAAAAATGAGCTTAAACCCTCATAATTCATCAGTGTCGATATTTGGTTTGCTCTGTCCTGAGTCGCCATCACAATGTCCTTTCCTGCCAGCTAGTTCTTTGGGTCTAGTTGTAGTCGGACTCACCAATAATAATCACGGTGGCCGTGTTCGTGGTGTGCTTATTAGGTATCCTGAACTATTCGAAGTATTTTGCTCCACTGTCATCATCACTTGTCAGTTCAGTCCTGTGGGGCTCCGGCCGCCACTGTCACCGTGGTCAGAGGGGAGATGAAACAGTGGCCAGGAGGATTCGAGTGCAGCTAACGAGAGGCAGAGCAGGGGCTGAAACCCGAGCCCACCCTTTTAACACCAACCTGGTGCCATCAGCCACCCGAGGGAGCTGTCTGCCTCTCCTTCTGCCCTTTGAAATAACAGGTCTCAATGCTGTCCCAGGGGACAAGTTCAGGGTGCAGGTAGGTGGCAGCAGGAAGCATTCTGGCATCTCTTAGATCATTCCGTACAGGCCAGGCAAGTGATTGGTGTGCAGAGGCGGGGTGTGTGTGTGTGTGTGTGTGTCTGGGAGGGGAGAGTAAGAGAATGGATCTAGAAAGATAAAGGTGGCATTTTTCTGCTCGACATAGTCAAATGAGCCAGGCTGGCAGATCAGTAAGTCTAGCACTTTCAGAGGGACGTCTCAAAAATAAATAAATAACACCTTCTCAACCTGCTATGAAAGAGATGCCACTGGGGCTGGGCATGGTGGCTTACACCTGTAATCCCTGCATCCTGGGAGGCTGAGTCAGGAGGATTGTAAATTTGAACCCAGCCTGAGCAATTAGCTATTTGGTGAGACCCTGTTTCAAAATTAAAAATACAAAAAAAAGACTGGAGATGAAGCTCAAGGCACAGGCACTGGGTTCACACACACACACACACACACACACACACACACACAGAGGGGCCACCAGATGTGCACATCAGTTGTGTGATGTTTAAAGTCAAGAAGGTGCCTTTTCTAGGTGCCAGAATTTGGGGTGAGCCCGGGGCTGTGCTTCTCACCCTGCTCGGCCATGGAGAGCCCTGCTGGCAATCGAAGCAAATCAAAGCACTCTCCCTTGTGAGTTTCCTCACTGAAAGGTGGGGACATTTATGTCCCACAAGGGACCTTGCCCATGAGTCCCTGTCTGCCTCCACCATAAAGGTCGAGCTCCGTCCTCCCTTCATCTAAACAATCACCGAGGCTGGCACCTGTGCTGGCGTGTGCCTCTGGAATGGAAAGTCGGGATGGTTTCAAAGTTTCATATACAATAACAGGAAAAAAAATCAAACAAAGGAACATTGCAAGTAGCAGTTCCCCACCTCTGAGCTGTTCCTTTCCAACCTCAGCCAGAGCCCTGCATACCACAAACCCCTGGGGAGCGGAGAAGACTATGAAACCGACGTTCAGGGTTTTCTTTGCCCCACAGCACAGGAAAACTCAGATTGTTATAAACTTTCTCCTCTAGCATTGCTTGCCACCTCTCAGAATGTTCCAGAAGGGCAAATAGAGTCAAGAAAGAGGAGAAACTAGACTTTGACCTGTGTATGTCACACTGTCTAGCATTAGTACTTAAAGAAGTATCTGCCGGAAAAATGTTAAAATACCATTTGTTTGCTTTTTAATGTTGGTGGTACTGGGGATGGAGCACAGAGCCTTCACACTGAGCTGCATCTGAACCCTTTTTTGTATTTTTGAGTCAGGGGTTCTCTAATTCACTAAGTTGCCCAGGAAGGGTTCAAACTTGGTGATCCTCCTTACTCAGCCTCCCAGAGAGTTGCAATTACAAGCATGTGCCACTGGACCTGGCAACCTTCTAATTTTGCTGCTCCTATTTTTAAAACTAAGATGTGAAGGTTGATTTGAAATGCAAATGCTGGAGGCATACGTGGTGCCATATACCTGTCATCTCAGCACTCTGGGAGGCTGAAGCAGAAGGATCACAGATTTGAGCCCAACTCAGGCAACTTAGTGATTTAGTGAGACCCTGTCTCAAAATTAAAAATACAAAAATGGACTGCAGATGTAGCTCAGTGAAAAGGCCCTGGGAACAATCGCCAGTACTGGAAAAAATAATCACAGCAGATCATGTGCTCTTTCTAATTTGAAAGGTGAAAAAATAGAATTTAAAGGGGAAAAAAGAAAATCTGGTAATATATTGGGTAGTGTATATCAGTAGTATCTGGTTGGGGGAGTTCATTAGATGTTAAAACCCAAAAGCTTTCACACACACACACACACACACACATCATAGTAATGTATATTTTTGTAGTACTAGGGATAAAACACAGGAATTTCACCTGAGCTACATCCCTAGCCCTTTAAAAAAATTTGGAGACAAAGAGTCTTACTAAGTTGCACCAGCTGGGCTTGAATTTACCATCCTCCTGCCTCAGCCTCCCAGAGTGCTGGGTTTGCTGGTGTGTGCCATCACAAAAATCTCAACTTGTATTAAGTGGTGAGAGCACAGTGGCTATGGAGGGAATTCTCTGGAGCAGAAATCAGAAGAGCCCCATCCTAGTGCATGTCAGTTCCTTCCCTTCTAAAGCCTTGGTAAAAATATCCTTGTGTCCCTTGCACGTTAACGTGTTTTGAAAACACTTTTTATATCAAGGATATTTTGTTAAGATCAAATGAACCTCTTAGAATAATGTATAGATACAAAAACAATGTGTGTTACATAGTATCTTTCAATTAAAAGATTTAAGAATTAACTGAGTGTTCCACTTAAAAAGATATGTACAAATGCAGACAAAAAGGTCGTGGTCAGTTATTTGCTTTAAGTTCACCCAAACTGAACTAATGTCACCAATGGAGTTGCGATGGCCCGAACATTCTTCCCTTGGCAGGACAAAAACGTGCTGTCATTCTTGACCCCTTTTCTTTCTATCTTTTGTTCTCTTTCGTCCCTTCTTCCCTTCCTTCCTTCCTTCTTTCCTTCCATCCCTCCTTCCTTTCTTTCTTCCCTTCCTCCCTCCCTCCCTTCTTCCCTCTGCTCACTCGTTCTGCTGGCATGAGCCTGGCTCTAGACACCGGCCCGATGACCATGACAGTCAGTTACTGACTTCCACCTGGATGCCTTCCTGTGAGCCTGTTCTCAAAACAGTAGCCAGAGGGACCTGGAAGGTGCAGGGAAGGTGCAGCTGGGCCATGTTCCTGCCCTGCTGGGAGCCCTCCCGTCGCGCCCCTTCTCCCTTCGGCCGTGCAGGAGGTTCTGTGCCTGGCTCCCGCTGACTCTCGGCGCTTCCTCCCACTGTGCAGCCGGCCGCTTCTTCTGCTGTTCTCCGGACACATGGCCATCCTTCCCTCTGACAGAGACGCTTTCCCTCCGCATGTCCTCGTGTCCTCACCTCGTCTTCCTGTGCTTCTCCAGCATCACGCTCTCAGTGACCTCTTCCCCGGCCAGCTTGCCGAACACCCAAGTTCACCCCGACCCCCCGGCTTCCAGGCCTTGCATTGCGTAATTGTTCTCTACACCTCATAACGTTTCCCTGTGTTCTAAGGAATAATGGACTTACTTCTTTGTTTTGTTCTTTTCTTCCATTAAATGTTACCTCTCAAAGGGAAGGGATTGTTGTCTCCTTTGTTTTCTGTTCATCCTCAGAGCTGAGTGCTTGGCACACAGTAGGTGCCTGATGGCGATTTGCTGAATGAGTGACACACAAAGACTGCAGTTCCTCAGCTTTCTGGTGTGTGGTGTCTCTAACAACCAAGGCTGCTGCCATTTCATTTATTGTACTCACTGGCCAGTGTCTTCATAAGGCAGATGTTTTTATCCATGTTTTGTTGGCTGTTTGTTTGGCGGCTGCCTTCCTCTAAGTCCTATAAATGCTGTTAGAAGAGACCTAAGCTCCATTTAACTTTTGGACCAAAATGCTTCACATCCTCCACCCCCCTCAAGAGCAAAACATTCTAAAATTGAACTGCTCTTCTGTATGTATCTTACATTTTTAAATGAGGTCCACAACTTCCAGTCTATAGTAGAAAAATGATTATTACAAGAACGATTTATTCCAAGAACCTGAATTCATTACAAATGGTACATTTTACACTAGCAAGTGTGTCCTTTTATAGTTTATTTCACCAGCCCATAATAGCTTCTTTATTGGGTTTTCCAATATCTGCAATTAGATTAAAATATATAAACTCCCTAGGTTGTAATTTCTATCTCAGTTCCATTTTAGAAAAGGCTCTTTTGATGTCAAGAGTGTTTTCATATCTGGGCTGGCCCTCAGCAGGTCTTTAGAATTAACAGGTCAATTAAGCATAATTCATTCGTGGCCACCAGGCCACAAGCCACAGTCGGTCACCTCTCAGAAAGCTCAGTTACTTGGATAACTGTGGCATTTTTCAAAATGACTAGGTTTACGGGACAGTCCTAAAAAGGCCATTCTGTTTTCCAGGCATCTAGGAGGGACCACAATCCCCAACATTACCAAGGTGTCACCTTTATAACCGTGTCCTGATGTGGTAAGAGAGAGGCTGTTTTGCCTGCCACTGTTCCCAGGGTAGATTTTAGAAAAGGAAGCATCAGCTCTGTGGATTCTGCCATGAAGCAATGTGGAAAGAAGTTATGTGCAGACTCATGGTAGTAAGAGACAGACACCTCCAGGCTGTCGAGCGCTGTGCTTTCCCTTCTAGAGGGACGACACCAACATAACACGCCGCACGCGAGATGGCTCCCAGTTTGAATACTCGAGGTCACTGTTCCTCTTGTGACATTAACTGTCCACACCTCGATGGGTTAAGTCCGCGCACTTCCAGGAGAAAACAGCTTCATGGAACCATAAAACTATCTGATAAAGGCAATAATTAGTGGGATGAATTAAAACATAAGAGTACTAGAAATAACAATTAAGTTTGCCTGAAAGTGGTATGTCTGTAAGGTAGAAAGAGTAAGGAGGAATATCAAGAAATCTTCAGAGAAAATGTAGTTTTATCTGTATTTTGAGGGCTAAATATAATGTTTTTAGGTGGAGACAGATAGATAGAGAAAGATATTCCAAATTTAAACAAAAGCGAAGCCCAAAGGTGTTAAAAATTGTAACACAATTGAAAGATGAGGAAAATCTCTCCCCCTTGTCTGCTTGGAGATAAGGAAAAGGAGGAGGTACAGTATTTAGAAAAGTACACTGGGACAGCTCTTAGTGATTTGTTGTGTCAGGGTGAGAATTTTGATAAAGATTTAGATTTTATCCTGAAAGCAATGAGGAGCCACTTACATGTTTTAAGAAGGATATCCAAAAGAGAAGATTTATCACATAGAAAGGCAATACTGGCTCAGCTTGAGAAAAGAATTTCTGGGTAGCCAGAATAGACTCAGAGAATGTAGAAGGAAACTTTTACTCCACCCTGGGCAGGAGATGAAGCTGGCCAAGACTAAGGACTTGTAGCAAGTCGGAGGTAGAGAGGAGGTAGGAATTGATACCATAAGGAAGAAAGTGCTAAAGGAAATTGTTGTTGGTCGTGAGTGAGAAATAAAAGAAAGTAAACCTTAAGAGTGAATAAAATCACTTGGAGAAGGTAACAGAAGTCAGCATCCACACCTAGGACACTGCTGACATTAAAGGGACAAAGAGTAAGTCAAGTGAAGGTATTGGAAGCCAGGAAACTTGGCAAGGAGTTGACCCTTAGAATGAATAAGGGCATCCAAGAAGGGAGACATGATTAGTAACATTTAAGTATGCAGAATGGTCAAGGAGGTTGAGAATCCAAGTGAATTTACTGATTCGTCAATTAGGAGATTAGTAGATTAATAAAGCAGTCTAAGGTCAGATAGGAGAAAGCATATGAGAATTATTTTAGTAGAAGTTTAAGGGGAGAGAGAGTAAGAGAGAAAGACAGAAAGTGAGAAAGAGAGAGAGGGAGAAGATTTGCTTTTTAAAATGGAGAAGAAACGAGCTTTTCTCATGCTAAACATAAGGAAGAAAATCAAGACACGGGAGTGGATGGAGATAATTACATCACGGGTTCCAGGTGAGGTATAAAATGTCCTGATCCCAGCCACTTGAAGAAGGGCTCGGTCCCGTCAGAGAGGAGGGGCAAGTACATCCTCCCGCAAGCCCAGGTGATGTGGTGGAGGGAGCTATGGACGGGGGATGACAGAAAGAAATTGAAGGTTTTCATGGCAGGCGGCCCTTATTTCCTCTGAGAACCAGGAAGCGTGTGAACACCTGCCGGCGAATAGAGCTGAAGTAGTGTTGAAAGCTTAAAAGCACAGAGTTGGTTACTCTGAGACTGAGAGGAAAAATGAAAGCAATCTGAGGGCCCATTTGAGTTAGACGTCACTGGAGGTCACGTCCTGCTAATGCCACTGCCTGCTTTTGTGGATTCTTGCTTCCCTTCAAAGCTCTGTTTATGCAACACTTCCTCCGGCATGTGACCTATGATAGAAACCTTCCCAATACCTGACCCATTTTTGAACCTCTGAACTCGAGTCCAGTGCCTGGAATGTGCCAGGTGTTCAGTACCCATCTGCTGGAAGAACAGATGTTGCATGGAACAGCATGGTCAATGCCTGGAAGAGTGGCCAAAGATCATGAAGATAGATGTTTTCAATCAGTGAAATCAGTCTTCGCCTTCTTCCCATTTCCCCTCTTCTGTCACGTTCTGTCTCCTAAGACTTCGCTGTGGCTCCTCAGTCCGCACCCCCCACGCCTGTCAGTAGCTGCCTTCATCCTTGCTCCCAGCTGACTGTTCTCATTTCCTTCCAGGACTGCGCGTCAACAGCTAACCCAATGTGGAGCCTCCCGCCTGGAGCGTTTGTTGTGGAAGGAGAAGCACCATACTCTGCTCACAGAAGCCAAGCCGCTTGGCTTTTCAAGAAGAACCCACAACCACACTGGGAGGCCTTCTGTCTGGGAGGGTTTGCCTTGGCATCTCTGCTAATAGGATCAGCTGGCATCTCAAAGAGAAACCCACGATTCTCAACTCTTTTATTCTGGGATTGACCTGACCACACCCAAAAGAATTGGGAAAAATAGGCCCTCAGCTCCCTGCTTTAACAGGGACACGAAAGTCTGTGCTAGACATCTATGAATATAATGACCCCAGATAAGAACGCAAGTGCCTGTTTAGAAAGAAGGCAGCCTTAAAACCAAGAGAACGAAGACATCACTGATAATGTTTTCTGCTTACACTAGGGTGGTGTGAGTCTTTTTGCTGCCGAGGATCTTTCTCAGATATGAGGCAACTTTTTTGAACAATTTTGGATGATTCTTCTTTAGCCAGAAAACTGGTACCCAGAGCTTGGTATACCTGGAATCAATAAAGAAAATTTCCTCTCTCATTAAACCATGGTTTCATTACTGTTATTCATCTTGCATGCTATGAACAAATGGGCACATGGCATATTTTTTCCCCTTAGGAGTGTCTGATTCCAAAAATGAGAATCTCGGGCTTTCTACCTGTACTTTCAAGCCAAATTCAACTGTGTGTTTCCTGGTGACCTCACCGTGCTTTTCCTGGGATCTCTGGAGGCTCGAAAGTGTCATCAAGGCTGGGTTTCCCTGAAGGGCACTGAGACCTGCTCATCTGGATCCTTTCCCACCAAGAGTTTCCTACGTGGTCCCATTCCTCACCTCCTTATCCACAAATTCACAATCATGCTGCATCTGGGATCTTCATCGGATCTTACCCAGCCCAATTCAGCTGCTTTCACCAGGAACAGATGAAAAAGAAAACCACGGTAACTTGTAGCGTCTGGTTTCTTTGAGCTCTGTTACCTTTTGGGCTCATTCCTTCCCTGTTTAACTTTATGCTTTCCCCTTTTTCCCATAAACTGTTCACCAGAAGGTTATGTACTAACTGAGCTTTAGAAGAAACAAACAAACACCACCTATGTACCTTGGTCTTGTTTTTAAGACAAGGTTTGCACAGTGACTTTTCAGCTAAGATCAAGTATAGAAGAAACAGCCCCAGAGGTCCCCTTTACACAATTGCCACATGCTTGGGATGGTCTGAGTTTAGCCTTATGTTATCATCAGTCCTAAAAATAGTTTCTTTTGTTAATAAAACTAGAGAATGCTGATAAAGTCAGCCAAAAGAGTCCAAAGAAGAAAGTTCATAAATCACAGCATTCCATTAACTCACAAAGCCACAAAAATACGTATCGGGAAATCGCAAAAATCACAGGTCACAAGCTTTATAACGTGAAGCGTCCATCTTTTGCTCCTGAGGCAAGATGGAGGGCTTGAAATGAGCTCTCTCTCATCTGCAAATCCAATCGGATTGTTTCAATTCTCATGCACCTTACTCATCTCTGATGGAAAATGGAGTGAGGTAAAGGGAGCCTAGATGTGCTTTACTGAAGCTCCAGCAGTAGAAAAGTTGCCGAAGGAAATAATAGCTATTCTCACAAATTAATTCATTGCTTAACTCCTTCCTCAATTAATCTTTCTTCTCATGCCTTCCTTTTCCTTCCTTCCTTCCTTCCTTCCTCCTTCCCTCCCTCCTTCCTTTCCCATCCCTTATCTTTTTCTTTCTTTCTTTCTTTCTTTCTTTCTTTCTTTCTTTCTTTCTTTCTTTCTTTCTTTCTTTCTTTCTTTCTTTCTTTCTTTCTTCTTTCGTTTCTTTCTTTCTCATACAGTTCTAAACAAATGAACACATAATCCTTCTCTTTTTTCTTTTCCTCCATCTTCTTGGTCCTTCTCACTCTTCTGTCTCTGTCTCTGTCTCTCATTTCTTTTTCAAGAAAAGTTTCCCCCAGTCTCTGTCAATAGCCTCTAGGCTTCAGATACTTCCCTTAGAATAATTCTTCCTGGATGAGGCCCCCATCTTGCAGACCATGCTGCCTTTCCCTCGGTGTACAGGATGAACACATCCTTCACTGGGAGTCATTTGAGAGGGAAAGGGAGGAAAAGTAAATAACTATCCTGAGGCAGAAAACACGCCGAGTACCCTCACAGGCAAACAGGAGCGCATGTCACCTGCTTTCAGGTAGCCATCAGTGTTTACACTTTTGGACTCCTTCTCAAGTTGCTTCCGTAGGATCAACAGGGGCACAAACTTAGTGGTCTGTCTTCTGATTTCTCTTTCTTTCACTCAACCTGTGGCATCTCAGCAAAGGGTTTATTTCTCCAGCGTGGGGAGCACATTTAAAATGTCTCTGCGGAAAGACATATATGTAAAAGGCTACGACCTACACAGAGCAAACAGATCTTCTTGGTTCTGATACTTGCTCTTTCGGCATCCTTGTTCATAGCTACCATCGTTTGGTGGCATCTAGGTAGAATTTCAAGTAAAAAAAAGAATCATGAAATACATAATATATAGAAAAGTTTGAAAAACATTTAAGCAGTTTAAAGAATAACAATGAAATAATAGAACATAGCCAGTATTGTTCTTAGCACATCGCAGAGATCACATCCTTCTTCCCCTGGCCTGAGCTAACTTCTCTCTTTAATTTTCTGTTCATTATTCCCAGCTCTGCTTTAGTTCTTCACACATATGTGAATCCCTAAGCAAGCTCTTCTTGCTTTGGTGGCAGTGGGGGACAGAAGGTGCTTTTATGCCATATGGAAAGGGAACTGTCATTCTTCTGAGTATGGGAACAAACTGTTCTTTTCAGAGAAAAAAACACTAAAATACGATGTGTTTTCCAAATATTTAACTGAGGAGAATATTGACACATGTGTAAGGGAAGAGGTTTGTGGGGAAACCCCAGCACCAGCATTCCACTTCTAGGGCTCTGTCTTTGTTTCCATTTCCTTCTATTTTGTGATTGAAATACAACCTATTATTTGGAATTGATATGAACAGCTAGTGTCATTGTGGAAATGGTGACAGATGTGGGATTTCCAATCTGTGGCAGTCTGCTGACAGGGATCGTGGTATGCAAAGCTGCTCAGGGCGAGGAGTGTGCTGGCCCTCACGGCTGGCCCTGATGTCTGTCGAATTCCCATCCTCTCGTCCTCATGCCTGTCCTGGGAAGCGTGTGTCTGCTCTCACTTTCTATCATTTTGTACATCTTAAAAATCCTTCATTCACATAAACACAGCTTAGGATAGGGCTTTTTAAACAATACCTACCCAAATAGTAGTGGAAAAACTCAAGGTATTTTGGAAAGTCTTTGTACATGAGTAAGTAGTGGTAAGCATAGATTCATTTGTTCATTTCATCCACAATTTATTTATTCATTTTGCTATAATTCACAAAAGTGTCTAGGACACATAATGAATAACAATACACTGAGCATCTGCATACTCACCACTTGGCTTTGAGATAGACTATAAGTGTGGTGTCAATACTCCTGCTGTTAACTGCAAAGATTACATTGCTTCTCCATCCCTTACCAGAGGCAGCCAATGTCTTGAATTTTGTGTTTGTCATTCCCTGATTTTTTAGAGTTAACACAGACTATATACATAAATCTTGTGTGTGTATATACCCCTAAACAAAATATGTTTAGTTTTGACTTTGGAGGTAATTTATATGTATGAAACTTCATATAATCATATTTTCCCCAAACTTGCCCTTTTTGCTTAAAATTGTATTTTATATATTCATTCAAGTTGACGCCCATGTCTGTAGCAAATTTTAACTGTTAAATAATATTTCTCTGTATGAATTCACTTATTCTGCTTTTTGACTTTTTCAAGTTTGCAATTCCGCAAAGAGCACCGATTCCAATTTTTGAGTATTTTTCCCCAAGTGCACATATTCAAGATTCTTATCCTACAGCCCTAGAATTGGAGTTGCTGAGTAGTATGACAGAAGTGTTCAGATTTCTAGGGAATCCAAGCCTGTTTTGCACAGTTGTAGTACACAGTTAAACTCCCACCAGATGTAGAAAAGAACAGTCATTGCTCAATATCCTCTTACACGTGGTGTTGTCCGATTCTTCTCTGTTGTTTTCAATCTGGGAGATGTGAACTGCAATCTCATTGTGATTGTGTAAATGTATTTCTCTAATCTCCAAAGGGTCTGACCTTTTTATGTGTTTACAAGATGTATCTGTTTTCTAGATTTTGGAATTCCTTCTTGGGGAGGGTGTTTTTGCCTATTTTTCTATTGGGTCTTTTCTCTTTTGCATAATAACTGATTGGGTTTCATTAAGTAGTCAAAATAGGAATAGAAGAAACAGGCAAAATTTTAACAACATGAAATTTATCTACTTTTAGAAATTACATATGCCATAATAATATCTTTTGATTTCATAGCTTATTATTTCACTTCTTTGGTTTTAACAAAGAAGTGTTCTTAATTTTAAAAACATTGCATTCTTCAATCTTTTCCTCCACAGTTTGCACGCTTTAAACTTTGTTTCTAGATACACCCCACATTTTTCATCAGAATTATATGGTTTTAACTTTCACAGTTATGTCTTTAATCCCCTTTGAATTTAATATTTGTGTGTAGCATGAGGAAAGGTATAATTACAGGGTTTTAAATTTTGTGTGTAGCATTTATTGAGAAGCTTATCTTTTCTTCATTGATCTCAAATGCTACCTCCATCTTAAATCAAGTTTCTGTTTCTCTATGGATGTGCTTTTAAATTTTCTCTTCTTTTTCTCCAGTCAGTTTGCTTATTAATGTACAGGATCACATCACTAATAAGTAGTTAACATAGATCTACAATAAGTCAATATCTAATGCAACAAATTCTTCTTCTCCCTGCCTCCTTAGGAGCATAGAGCTATCATTACCCTTTGTTCTTTCTGATAAAGTTCAAAACCAGCTTGCCGTGGTCCAGGAAAGCACCTGGAGTTGTATCGTAGTGAAATTACCATTTAGGCCTATTTGAGGAGCCTGGCGACTTCATGATTCTGATCTTTTCATCTAAGAACATGGTCTATTTTTCCATTAATAGAGTTATTTAATAAATCTCAAAAAGCTCTCCTATTTTCTCCATAGGAGCTTTATATACCTTTTGTCAGATTCATACTTATGCATTTTCTATCATTTGTTGCTTTTGTAAGAAGTGCTTGAAATTATATTTTCTGTTTGAATGTTTTGATATGTAGAGAGTCGACTGATTTTGCTAACTGATTTGTTGGCATTTTTATTATTAACTTATCTATTGATATTTTTGGTTTCTTCTCTAAGCAAAATCATGTTTTAACAAAGAGAACTTGATTTTTCTCTGCAGTTCTCAAAATTTCTCTTTGTCTTTTTGTACCTTGAGAGTTGGGGCTTCAATATGCTGTGGAAGAACTGTGACAGTACTCATCTTTGTCTTGCTCGTGATTTTAAAAGGAATAATTACAAACTTTTACCGTTATGTGTGATGTTTGCACTACAGTTTTGTAGGTCTTCTTTATCAAGTTAGAGGCATTCTATTCTATTCCATTCTAATCTATTCCTTTGCCATGATTTTTTTTAAAATCATGAGCGGTTATTGAATTTTATGAGACTTCAATTCTACAAGTATAATATATGGTTTAATATATTAACATGGAGGTATAATTATGTGGTTTAATCTCCTTTAACCTATTAAAATAGTGAATTACAGTATCCTGACCTATAAAATTTTCCCATTTTATTTTGTCCTTAGCTAGTTTTTTATATCAAAGTTATGCAAATCTCATAAAATATGCTGGGTAGTATTCCATGTTTTTCTATTCTTGAAAGAGTTTATGCTGGAAATGTTCAGCAGAATTCATGAATAAAATCTTCTTCTGGCATGTTTCCGTTGTGAGGAGTTTTTTAAATACAGATTCGATTATGATTTAGGGATCTCTATTTCCTCCTGAGTCATTTTTATTTTTTATTTTCTACAAACTCATATAATTCATTTGTTTACAAACTTTTTGGCATAAAGTTGTGCATAATATTCTATATTTTTAAATATTAGGGGAACAGTGCCTTTTTTCTGCCTATGCTGTTTGTTTGAAACCCTCCCCCTCTTCTTGGTAAATCTCACTAGGGATTTCTCTCTTCAAGCAATACTTTTTATTTTTTTGAAATGTTATTTTTATTCTTGTTTTTGTTGTCTTTTCTGTTCTTTCTTTGGATTTATCTGTTGTTCTTTTTCAATTTCTTCAGCTTGGGTATTTAGCTTGTATAATGTTGAGGCTTTTTTTTTCTTTTCTTTTTTTGCTATAAGAATTGTAACCCTTCTAGGTATCTTCCTGAAAGAGGTAAAGGCAACACATTACAGTGACACATGCACACCCATTTTTATAGCAGCATATTTTATAATAGCTAAATCCTGGAAGCAGCCGGTGTCTCCATCAGCATATGAATTGATAAAGAAAATATGGTATTTGTACACAGTGGAATACTTCTTGGCTACAAAGAAGGATAAATTAAAAAAGTTTGTAGGAAAATGGATACAACTGGAAAATATAATGTTAAGGGAAAAAAATCACACGCACAAGCTTAAATACATATTTTTCTCTATAAGCTTCTTTCATTGTATTCTACAATTTTAAAATACAGCTTTTTTGTTAACTATGCATAAACACTGAATAAGTAAAACAATTACCCTGACACTTTATTTACAGGATCTGACAATGTGTTGAGAGAACTAGGCCATAGAATACAGTTTTCATAATTTATAAGGTAAGAATAATGAATAAGGCAAAGTGCAAATAAAGAATTGATAAAGATAAAGAGTGAAATAAAGCACCGATAAAAGGAAAATAGGGAGATCTTTCATAAATGGGAAGGGGTCCAAGAGATGGAGGCCAAGGAACAGGGGGAGGCATAAGGGAAGGAAAAAGATTTCAGACATGCCACGTACATGTACCAAATACGCACAGTGAATGCAAACCTTATAAGTCATAAATAGGAACTAAAAATAATAATATTAGCCATAATGAAAACGGAGAAAGGATCTAGATTCAGAAGGAGGGAGGCGGATGGGGACAGAAGGGAAATTAAAAAGAATGAACATGTGTTAACGTACTTACTCCCTGAGATAAATCTAAGTGTTATGTATTGCAAACATGCACCAATAAAATAAAATTAAAAAGAAGAAAAGGACTATAAATTATAGTTTTTCTCTATAAACTGCTTTTGTTGTAGTCTACAATTTTAAATACAGCTTTTATGTTAACTACACCTAAACACTGAATAAATAAAATGATTACTCTGACATTTTATTTACAGAATCTGACAATGTGTTGAGAGCACTAGAGAATAGAATACAGTTTTCATAATTTATAATGTAAGTATTCTCTTAACTGAGACAAACCTCAAATGAGTAACTCCATAATTTCCTTTCCTCTTATGTAGGCATGTTTTAAAGACAAAACAAAAGCAAAATTAGCACAATTAAAATCAGAAAATATTCTCTCTTAAGACCCATGGTCTTTTGGTATTTTTGCCACCCAAAATATGAGAAGACTTAATGTGATGTACAGCCAGAAAAGCCACAAACAGACATGCTCTTGACATCCTCTCCCCACAGGCCCTCTGCCCTTGTAGGTGAGCCTATTCTGGGAGCCCAAGAGTGTGATTTGTTTTTAGATTTAAAGCTTTAATCACTATGTACCTTTGACCAATCATTGACACTTTACAAGCCCCTTTCCTTGTTTGTAAATTGAAAGCTATAATATCAACCGCTTAGAATTTTTCCAAGAATTTAATGAATGTGGATGTACTCTTTTAAAAGTTAAAGTGCTTAGGGCTGGAGATTTAGCTCAGCGGTTAGACTGCTTGCTCTGTAAGTACAAGGCCCTGAGTTTGATCCCCAGCACCTAAAAAAAAAAAAAAAAGTTAAAGTGCTTCATAAATACAAAGTATTACTTTATTTCTAAAATAAAGTATTCCTCAAATTTTTAGACATCAGTTCTTCTCGTATGTTTTCCTATGTCTCAAAACAAAGCCTTTACTCTCTTGCCAGAAAGTCTTCTGCTTTAACGGGACCAGGACTTAGCGATTCCATTTTTACAGGCTCACAATCCTAATAGATCACACATTTGAAGTTCCTTGTTTTGCAAGTGAAAATCTGAAGGTCTAGGGAAGGATTGTCCATAAGTCTATAAATGCTGGGGGTAATATTTCCTAGGAGTTAAAGGCAAAGCAAACTGAGGTCTCAGGACTTTTGGATCACATGTTTTCTACAATATTCTTACCTGGTGACTCACAGTTTTTATTTTGCTTTTTATTTAAAGTGTTTTGGCTGGTAATTAGCAACCGCTTAAGAGTAGTTTACGCTTACCACTATATCTAACAGTAGCCCTCCAAGAGCCTGCTAGAAAGAACAGTTTTACTAAAAGGCTTAAAGGTAGCTGTGCCCTTTGCCCACAGAGTATCTATGAATTAAATAACAAAGCTCAAGGTGCCGATGAACTTAGAAATAAAAGAATTTCCAGTCAATAGAATACATCCCTACCTTGCCAAACCAGGTCTCTAAAAGCCACTCTTGGAACACATCGGGTGGCAGCTAGACAGGAACTATCTGGTAGTTGTCATTTATTTTGTCACCCTGGAGGAAACAGCTTGTAGAAGTATAAGTGAGTCACTTACAAACTCACAGACGTCATTGAATTTATGTCGATTGATTTGACATCAACAATCATATACTGAGGTTCACTCGGTGCATCCGTTGGAAAGCTGAGTGTTGTCAAGTTCGCTCCCCAAGGTGAGTGACTTGGGGTCACAGCACCTCGATCTATCTAGAAAGACAGCTCTCATGGGTCTGGGTAGCAGCAACGTGCTGGGGGGATGCATACCCAGACGGCCCAGTCATTACAGCATCCTTCCCAACAGCAGTGAACTACTGCTGCAGGGACTGAGCTCATTCAAGGAGAAGCAGCAGGCAGGCGTCTGAGAGTCACTTCTGGCCTAGCGACTGCAAAGGGGTGCTGAAGGGTTGAGGAGCAAGGTCAGCAGCCAGCGCTGCCTACGCACGTAAGCAGTCTGGACAGCCTCTGTCCGGCTCCAGCATCCTCGAGTTTGGAGGCACCAGGAGTCTCTAGGCATTGTGCGCTGTAGAGAAATCAAAGAATTCCAGTGCGAGGCCCTGGAATGCCTGGCTGCCTCCCAGCTCTCTCACTAAGAAATAAATTCCATTGTTGTCTCACTCTCTTTTCCGTACTCTCAGAATCAGCGCTTACTGTACGCCAGCATCTCTTTCTCCTTCCAAGGAGACGGCTGGGGTCACAGCAGGAAGCACGGAAATCTTAGAACATAAACGCCGAGCGTTGCCTGCATTTATCTTCTGCTCCAACCCGCCTGTCGTGTCAGGGGCCGTGGACTCCGTGACTTTCTCCATGCTCAGGACCGTGGCGTGGTCACGGTTCCGGTGACTCTTTGAAACCATCCCAAGCTTGTGTCACACGAGCCCGTGATCGATTCCCTGCACCATCCTGAACAGCGGAGCGGAATATCGCACCTTCGGCTGCACGGACTGGTAAACAATACAGCTTGTACCCGGCTTCATAAACAGGCGCTTTCCTACAAAGGCCTCTGCAAACTCAGTGTGATAGGACTTGACCTTAAAAGCTATAGACAATCTAGCGGGGCACAGACGGTTTCATAAAGCGCAATCACTTCCTGGAATTCTTGGGCCAGTGCAGTCGGAGCCGTGCAAATCCTGTTTTCCTTGCATCGTTTCCTGCGTGTGAATATCATCAGTCTAGCAGGTCTGTAACCATGGCACTTGTAAATAGCCGAGGGGCGACTTCTGATAAAGGCATGCACTTTTAAGAAGTGTTTTTTTTTTTTTTTTTTTTTTTTTTTTAAAGAGGAGCCTAAATCAAACCCTACAAATGCCGTTATGTCAAAAACAAAGTTGACAAACTGCGGTTTCAAAAGCAGACACATTCAGATACACATATGTTTTTAAATCACCAAAGGAAGCAACATAGATGCCCAAGGTATTGAGGGTACAGTGAATCGTTCTCCTTTATTGTAACGTAAATTTCCACAGCAAATCCATAGAGGATAGGCAGATGGACACAGACCAGAAACACTAATGATTCTTTCCTCAGTATGTTTCCTTTTCTACTGAAAGAAGTTGGGAACTCTTAATCTCTTGTCCTTCAGTTTATTCAATCAGTAGGAGAACGAAAAAAAAAATCACGAATATTATTCCTTGGAATATTCAGTTTAAAACTTCATCTGCAGGCATAGGTCCTAAGGTGACCTGTAGACACTTCTACCCCTATTTTATTTGGCATGTGGCAGGTTCTTATTCATTCTTTGAGATGGTGAAAAGAATGAGACATGCTCTAAAAATAGACTGCTTTGATGTTCCACAGAAAACCCAAGGACATACTTTCTAAATTTGTTGTAACTGCTTCAAATGCATGAAATTTAGACTTGCTGAATCCATCTTGAGTCTGCAACCTTGTACATGAGCGAAACGTCTGTTGCATTGACATTTTAGGATGAAATTTTCAACAGATTTAAAACGTGGTAGATATTGGACAAAGTGTCCATAGTTTGTGTGGAGCTCAGGAGGATGTCCTAGGGAGAGAAATAAAGAAAGAAGAGTACGTGAGATGCTCATTTATATTTTTCTAGATTCCTGTTTGATATTTTAAGGTTCAGAAGCCTTTCTGAGATTTTAATTATTTTTATTTTTAAATTGCAAGTTAAACCAGTAATATCTGGCCAATATTTCACTGAAGTACTAAGGATTGGTTTAGTACCTTGGGAGAAATTACACCTCCTAGTACGTTAATATGTAATATATGGTAATTACTATTCTAAGTGTCTTAGAATAGTAATTAACAAAACAAGGTCTTATTTAATCTGTTATCCTGAACAAGTAGTACAGTTATTTTCCATGGGTTTATTTGCTTTTAAATACTTCTTTTCAGCTGGGCATGGTGGTGTATCCCACTCTGGCAGTCTGAGGCAGGAGGATTGCAAGTTCCAGCCAGCCTGGGCAGCTCAGTGACTTGGTGAGCCCCTGTCTCAAAATTAAAAAGAAATTGTAAAAGGCTGGCGATGTAGCTCAGTGTGAAGACCCTGGGTTCAATTCTCAGGACTGAAAAAACGTTCTCACTATTCATGAAACTACTGCATGTTTCTGGTGTCACCTGGCTATTTTATAAAACCTGTAGCGCTTTTTTTTAAAGTAAGCAAGGCTTAGAAGTCTCTTTGTCTAAAACCACAAAGCCAGCAAGCGGCAGGTCAGCAATTGAATCGAGCAGTGCATGGCTACAGAGCCACTTTTAACACCAGCAATGCAACTGAAGTTATGGCTGACATCAAGACTCAAACTTTCAGAAGAACCCAGAGACACAGGAGGGACAAAAAGGGACAAAACTAATGCACATGGGCAGAAGAGGCCAATTCTGGAGGTATGTCGTCATAGTTATGCCAGGTGGCTAAATTTCTGCATATTTGGTCTCTTCATAGGAAGCAAGAAATCACTAATCAATTTAGAACAATAAAAAAAACACATTTTTAGCTCTCCAAACTCTACCACTATAGAAGACAAAGCGTATTTTAAATCCATGTATTTAACCAGTTCTACACAAATGAGTGACTGGATGCCAAGTCTCAAAGGATCTGACTTCTCTAAATTCTCTGGAAGTGCCTCTCCCCTGTGGGTTAGTAAGGGACTCTTTGGAGAGCAGGCAGGCAGACGTGTGCTGTTATATCCTGTAGGGCACCTTGCTTATGGGTGCCCCATTACCAGACTGTCTCCAAGCTAGTGAGGGCGCCCCATCTTTGGTTCCTCCTAAGCATGCGTGACTTCCTCTAAAGTCAGAAAGAGGCATATAGAACTACTTTGGAATGAAGCTTGGTTTTGTCTTGTATTTATTGCATAGAATTGATTAACAGGCATAGGCAGGGAGATGACATAGCTCCATTTCATGAGGGTCCCAAAGGAGCCGCAAGCCCACAATGTCACTTGATACCACACACACAGTGCGACACAGAAAACTCTTTCTAGCATAATAAACAGCCCAGAATCACTGCATTCTTCACATTGACAATCTTTTTTCAAGTAAGATAAAAAAGGTATAGACCTGGAAATCTGATATTCAAAATGAATTGTTCTTCCAGAAGTTTGCGGGTATTTACCCTGATGTTTGCAGTGAAAAAAAAATTATTTTAGGCCTCTGTATAATGTTGTATCAGTTATAGTTTATATTATTTTCTTTTGACAATTTCACTAAGCCAAAGCTGTGAAGAAGTGAAATTTAAGTTTTCAAATTATCACTGGATATCTTTCAGGATGTACAGTTTTAGTTATTAGCTTAAGGATCAACTCAAAATTCACGGTATAGAGTCTTTTTGATGGGTCTATTCGGAGGCTTTGCTTTCTAAGAGGAGTTGTGACTGACTTCTATTTTAAAAGAAAACAAGCTAACCAGCAATATTTTCATTTGAGTATCAAGGATCATTTCAGTGCCTGTGGGAAAGGTTAAATATTAAGTGCTGGCATTTTATTGTTCTAAATTAGGGATTACCTACCTCACACAAAGAAAACAAATATGTACAATATATAGGATTTTAGGCACTTGATATAATGGTGACTACATTATACACCAGATAGTGAGGAAAGATAATGGAGAAGAAAAGTCAAGTTGAAATTTCACCTTGAGACCATAATGCTAAGTAAAATAAAGCAGACACGGAAGGTTGAATACTGCATAGTTTCTCTTCTATGAGAAACCCAAGGTATAAATAATTTAAAGAGCAAAATAAATAAATGATAGGAAACAGGGAGAGGGAGACAGACTTTGGAGTTTGAAAAGGGAAAAGAGGGCTGGGGATGAGGCGGGAGGCAGAAGAAAGGAGAGGGGTGGGGAAGTAGAAGGGGTCAAGATTCGCTGTGTATGGGTAACAGTTCCCCATGGCCAATCCATCTATTGTGTATAGCAAACATAGTAATAAAAATAACAATTTATTAATTATTGCAAATTGTGAACCATCAGAGCCATACTCAATGAGCTGAAAATGCCAACATCCTGCTGTATATATATTTTTTGTTCAGTAAAAATTATCTTAGAAAAAAGAAATTGCACAGCTTCCTGCCTGCAGCAGGCCACTACTTTTCTGCTCTGTACACCCAGCCTCTTCCACTGTCATGCGTCAGTTTGGTCTAATTCTTTCTGATTTCTCCCATTTCTTCAGAATGTCTATGTCTGATGTCGGCCAACAGTGCAATTGCACTGGAAGTTAAGGCCAAATACTAGAGAAACACCTACCTGTTTCTAAAAACAAAATCTGTTTTTCCCTTTTTGTGAAAATGTGTAATGGAAAATTTTCCCTAAAATACTTTACGTATCATTTTATCCATAAACAAGAACCCAGACTTTCTCAGTCTTAAGCTTTCACCTATAATCCTCAGCATATTTCTCTCTGTATAAATGTGTGTCCTTTTATTTATGAGAAAGGAGATGACTCATCTATCGAAAGTATATTTTATACCTCACTAGATTAATATCAGTTAAGGAAAAGTCATTGAGTTCTATATCCAAACAACATGGGCATTGCCTTTTGGTAAAGGAGTTAGGACATGAATATATAATATGACTTGAACACAAATTGAAAAAGGTAAATCCCACAAGACAGACATGGATAAAGAGCTAAGAGATACTCAATTTGAATATTAATAGACTTGAATGTACAGTCAAGCTGTCCTAAGGGTAAGAGCAAACTCTGGTATCAGAGCTTTAATCCATCAGAAGGTCTGTCGATCTGTGTTTTGTATGGCGTCCTTAATAAAATCACTACCTGCTCACAGATATTAATTTAAGTGCAGTTTATCTTCTTATTCCTTAGTGGGAGGTGGAGCTTCTTATAGATTTCTGAGAAACCCATTTGCTCCAATTGAAGGAAGATGGATTCACACACATCACAGAGAGTCTGGACAAGTCTGGGTTCTCATGACTACCACATACATCGTGTCACAGAAGGTCATAATAGAAAACATCTCACTTCAGCCATCAGAAATCTCTCATTGATGTCCTGTATCTTTTAGAGAGCCACTTGTACAGCTGTGGCCCTGACCCACAGTGGTCAGTTACACACAAATCCCTCGCAGACATTATTTCTGTCTCTGTCAACAGCCAGAGCAGGATCCACAGTTGCCTAAGCTAGTTGATTTAAGCTCAGAGACAGACCCAGCCTCCCGAAAGAAGTGTACCCTGGAAGGGTATCTCCCCTAATACACTCAGGGAAGAAGTATTATCAGGTTACTCCACAACATTGACCGACTCAACCCACATGAAAGTAGAAACTTTCCACTGTGCACAAGTAGTGACACTTTCCATCAGAATTTCCTGCCTCTTATTAATTCTTTCCAAGAAGAAGGGAACAAACAGATGTCTTCTTTTCTTAATTTGTCTTTCAAGCCAGAGCAGGGCACACTCTGACAATCACAGACTGGCTTTGTTATCAGTGTGCTACTGTAAAACAAAGAAACCCAGAGGCAATCAGGGCTGTGCTGTAGCTGGTGTGGAGCCCGAATCCTCTCCTGTCCCTCCCGCAGGTCCCCATCTGTGTTCTGCAGGAATCTTACCCTTCATCTTTACAAAGTCAAAGAGTGAAGTGACATTCTGTAGAGATGTTAGAACTCAGAAAGTTATTTTTGAGATCCCAAAACTTTGAAGAAAACCATTTTCAGATCTTTAGAATTTACTGTTCCCCAAAAGGAGATGCAGTTGAATGATAGAATAAGTGGTTATTTGTCAATATTATGATTAGGGACACCTCAAGCAAGATCCAAGTAATTAGGAGGAGATCGGTATGAGACAGATATTCCCTGAGCTAATTCCTGCCAGTGAATACAGATTTGGGCTTAATCCAAAGGGCACCCATAAACAGACATGGAATTAGGTGACTAAAACTGGGGACAATGAAAGGATTAGAAATATTCTGGTGCATCATCCTTTTTTTCTGAAAGGCTGCAGATAATACTTATTTCTTGAGAACAATAAATAATGATTCATTCTGCCCTTCTTGGTCATTTCATATAAAAGTAGAAATCAGGAGATTCTTTTAATGGCATGGTGATGAGGCCTACTCTACATCATTTTACTAAAATAACTACAATTTGGGAGCTGACAAATCATACCCAGGGTTCCTGGGTTTTCTTTCTTTCTTTCTTTCTTTGAACCACATTTCGAACAAGAATAAACAAATATCATTGGAAAGCTAGGAATTGGATGTCTCCCTGGCTGATTCAGGCCTGGGCGATGGCTCTTGAATTCTTATGAGTCTGAACCTGTTGATTCATTGAATATCAGCAGTGTTAGGGTGCTATATGCTGGTGTGGTGAAAACTCAAACTACTAAAGGGCCTGGAGCAAGAAAACATTAGGCTCTGGGTTGCCTGGGGGAGGTTCAGACAGGTATCTAGAAATTGAGTCAGACTCCTTCACACTGCCAATTCTTCTGTTAGTCAGAAATCGGGTGAATTCTTTCAAGTCCTCGACAAGTGCTTCTCCGACTCCTCGTATAGCAGAGAGTGGGAATTATCCCAAGGGCAAAGTATTGGTAAAGTATAGTTAAGGTAATAATCTAGAATTTCTTGACTTAATTTCTTTATTTGTGATAATTTCATTATCTTCGATAGAAGCCTTGGAAATTGGTGATACAGGGCTTAAATTACCCTTGAATTACCTCACCTAAATCTTCAAAACTGGCACATGCACATTTGGGATATTTTGCTTTATCTTTTGAGATGAGGCCTAACTATGTTGTCCAGGTTGCCCTTCACACTGCCCTCCTGCCTCAGCCTGCCCAGTACTTGTGACTACAGGTCTATACCCCATGGCTGCCCAACAGGAATGAACTGTTTTTTAAGTAACCAATCCCTACCAAAGCATATATATAAAACATGAAGTTTACTTCCAAAAAGTTCAATCCTGTGCTTAACCAACAGCTTGTGATGAAGTCACTTTGCGAGCAACTAAACCTGGCCAACAATTCGCCCTCCGAGGGTCAGGGTGGAGGGAGCCCAAGTCATGTTTTCTGTGAAGAAATGATCCAACTCAGTTTATCAACCTCAAATTCTGGACAACTGTCACAGTAAAATACAAATTCTTTTGCTAATAAATCTATTACCCACAAGAGCAATGAAAGCCAGCCCCAAATATCCAGGACAACTCTGTTGCCGAGAGCCTCTTCTCCTATACAGCACACAATATCTTGTCACTATATGGAAATCAGAGTGCTACTTCTCCTCTTTCTGGTCTTCCTTCCTCTGGGGGTGGGGAGAGATTGGGAGGCACCAGGAGATGGTAACTGAATGGAATAGAACCGTGGGTGATTTAAAGACATTTTCAAGCTCTTGTCCAAGGCGAAAGAAAAGAAATCAGTCCTATTTCTGCCTAAAGAGCATGTGTTAGAGGTGGAGTGTGGTGGCCCATACCTACAATCTCGAGTACCTGGGAAGCTAGGGCAGGAGAATTACAAGTTTGAGGCCAGTCAGGGCAACTTAGCAAAATCCTATGCAAAAAAAAGTGTGTGTTAGGGCCGCCGTGGGCAAGGACTGAAGAAGAGAGTTGGGCAGTTTCAAAGTGACTCAGCCTTACCCAGGAGTCTCCCGGTGCATTCCTTGAAATCGCTGAAGCTGCCTGTCAGATTAAATCACAGCAGCCTGGCTCATCGCTGACAGCCTCGAGCCATTCCTGCTGCAACAGCCATTCTGAACAGCAAGACAGCAAGGCGGAGGGCGGGCCGATGGACTCTGAGTAGTGGTGGCGGGCTTCATTCCCCAACAGCCCCACACGCTCCCAGGCAGACAGTGACCTGAAGGCTGCTGGCCAGGAGAAGAAGTGAAACTAGAAAGAGAGGAAGGGAGACCGAAGGAAGATGGGGATACAGGTAAAGGGGGAAAAACTGAACTTTTAGTGGTCAGGAAAGACACTCATTCCTCTCCAGCCCCCTTAGATGTTGGTCTGACTCTTGGGGAATTTCTCCAAGTGTTTCCATGACAATGTGGGGAGCTGGACGGATACGGCACAGAGAAATTCTCCCGAGAATTTAGAGGGCTCGTTGCAATGAGATGCGGGGCTCCTGGCAGGCCTTTCTCCTGAGCACTGTGTGTGCAGCAGGTATGCGCAGCCAGTGAAGACTGGGGTGACCAGTCCCGAGGGAAGGAGAGAATGGCCCGTACAAGTTTGGGTGTTTTCTTCATTTTTATTTTTATTAGTGTGTTTGCAGTAGACATTTCTGTTCATCATGGGGAGCGGTGCACATGCATAGCACAGTTTAATTCTCTTTATGCCCCTCCACCGACTCCGCTGCTTGATCCCATTCGCAAAAAATTGAACTCAGCGTTTCCTAATATCTGTCTTTTGTTTTGCCCTTTAATTCATTTATACTTTGCTTTTCTCACGTAACAGAAACCACGGGATATCTAAGCTTGTGTGTCGATTTATTTCACTTAACGTGAGGGACTCTAGCTCGTTTTTAAACTGGACTTAGTAAAAACAAAGTGGGTGAGGCTCTTAGCCAAGGCCGGCCACCTGAATAATAGCCCGAAACAGACGGACCAGTGTAATGCTGGGTTGGACTCATCTGCTGAAGGGCAGCTGTGACCAGTGACAAACATGTTGGAGGTGGGGTGGCGAAAGTCCTGCCAAAGGGTAACTCTGGGTCCAGAGCTCTCTCCACACAAAACCAGCAGATAAGTGCTCACTTGTTTATACCCAGCTGGTTGCTACAGGCAACACGTGGCTCAGCTACAGTTTAGAGGATTACACAGAGAAGTCCAGATCTTTACATCAATTTGCTAGATGAGAAGTAAATTGCTGAATAATCTTTAGATACTTTTGCCGTGTTTCTACTTTTCCATAGTCATCCTTTTATCCTCTCCTTCTTATCTTCTTTTAAACAAATGTGATCCACTTACTTCTTGTTCTTTAACTTCCTTTTAAAAGCTTTTGAAAATTTGTTTTAAACTGCACCAGAAACCTAAATACATTCACAAGGTGAAAAATTCAAATAGTATGACCATCATAGAACAAATGTGAAAATCCCTTTCATATGTCTGTAGTCTCTGCTCTTCTTTCCAGAATAAATTACTATCAACTGTTTGCTGTTCGTGCACTTACTTACCTTACATAAATGCCTGTACTTCTGCCCTACCCGCAGACGTACAAATACCATCGTGTGGCACTTAATGGTGGGTATGTGTTCTGAGAGATGCATCAGGAGGCGATTTTGTTAGTGTGTGAACATCACAGAGTATACTTACACAAACAAAGAGCTACCGTGTCATGAGCAATATAATCATCGTGTACGCGATTGGTCATTGACCAAAATGTCTCTATGCAGCATGCGACTGTATCTGTAAATGTACACCTGGACATGCCCATACACATACTTATACATGTATGTGTATACATATACATGTGCATATACATGTTTACTTAGCCAGAATCACCAGATTATTTTTCTTATCAAAATCCTCAAGGAATAGATAAAATAAAATATATTTTACTTTATAATATTATTTTAGGCTCCTCATACCTATTACCACCCAGTAACTAATGTTTAAACTATGTAATCCCGCATATTTTAAAGTACCCATTTTTCATCCTCCATTCAATAATAAATTTTAATCAAGCCTAAGTCCCTGATAACAAATCATGACTATTTTTTTATTTATGTGTTTTATGTACTGAGTAAAGAAGTAATGCGCTTCTGAGAAATTTATAGAATATTCTCCAAAATTCTTGAAATTGTTAATTCTGTGAGAAAATCCCAGAGGCATGAATTCTTACATGAACTAAAACATACAAAGATTAATAACCTAAGCATCTCAATTTTAGCTTTAAGTCTAAAAGTGAGAAGAGACTCACCCATATTTAATGATAATAATGTTGTCTTAGACTGGTAGGCTTTGTCCATAAAGACAAGAACCATATCAGCTAACAAAATCCAGGTCGTCTCTCTTCTGCAAAACTTAAAGAAATCCAAACATCGCAAACGAAATGCCATGGGTTGACATTTCACCAATCAAATTAATCCCCACCCCCACTTTGAAATACTTCTTCTAGGAGATTAATACAAATAATAAGCAGATTACTCATACACTTGCAAAACAATATAATTTTTCTGGAAGTGATCTGCCTTCATGCCCTTAGGAATGCAACTCTATTAAACAAGCCTTATCAAAAAAAAAAGCTAAAATTTTAGTATTTTAAAAGCTGCAATATATCTGTTTGCCCCAGAGCAGGAGATACAGTAAAACTTTCAAAATTTTAGGTGGTAGTCAATTTCTAACCCTTTTTTATGACACAAGTATATACCATGTGTGTGTGTGGGGGGGTGGGTACAGTGCTGTGGTTTGGACACAGGATTTTATCTCCCAAGGGGTCATTCGCTAAAAGCTTGGTCTTTGGTGTTGAAGTGGTGGAACTTTTAAAATGTGGAGCCTAGTGGAGGACAATGAGATTATGAGGGCGCCACCCTTGGGAGTAAATTTTGTAGGACTTTCAGAATGAGTTAGTACCCCAGAAAACAACTTGTTATAAAATGAGTAAGCCTGGCCCTTGAATCTCTCTGACTGGCTGTCTTGCCATGTAAGCTTTTCTGCATCCTCTTCTACTGCTGTGATGCCATTTGCCATGAGGTCCCTACTAGAGACCAAAAACACAGCAGCCTAATCTTGGAATTCTAGTCTCCAAAACCTGACCACTTTTCTAAGGTATTTCCCAGGCTTGGGTATTTCATTATAGCAACAGAAAACAGACTAAGATGGGGTAAGGATTATGTCAATTGTTACATAAATGGAAGGAGGGCAGAAGGAAACATTTTAAACTTTATACTGTCTATGATGACTGCCATATCAATATTTTCAGCCAGTCATTTCTTCTGAGTTCATTCTTGTATATATACAGGCCAATTGCATTTTCTCCATATGGAACTGTCACAGGCATTGGATAAGTAATCTACAAAATTATTGAATTCTTGATTTCTGCCTCACTCCTCCCACCTTATAAATCTACTCTCTTACACAAACCTTCATCTCAGTAGATCCTATTATCTGCCCAGTTGCTTAACTAAAATACATAAGATTGTTTTCTATTATATTTCCCTCACACCCTGTCAACTAACCAGCAAACTTAGTTGATTTCTCTTTCAAATAGATTTCAAATCTTTTTGTTTCTGCTGTATTTTAAACCATTATTACCCTTTGATCAGACAGCTACAAGAGGTTCTTTTTTTTTAGATTTTTATTAAAATTTATCCAAAATTATACAAACTTACAGGCAATTACACAAGCTTACAGACCACAATTAATTGTACCTTTTGCTTATGACAGTAAGCAATGTAAACAACCACCTACATACAGCAATAAATCACAAGTAGTACCCAGTGTAAGTGTCACTAATTTAAATTTGGGTTATTAGGTTCTTATTTTTAAGATATCATTATTCCTCTGGATTCCCATTCCCCTCCCCCTTTGCCCTCTTCTTGTTCCCTTGAACCTTTTGTCTACTAGCTTATATCTAATACTTCATCTTTTTGTATCCATTATTTACTCTTTTCTTTTGTTTGTATTTTACCTCACTAAATTAGGGATACCATGCGGTAGTCCATCTTGCGAGACTGGTTTATTTCATTCAACATTATATTTTCCAGGTCCATCTGTTTTCCTACAAGTGAATCTAGTTTGTCATTCTTTATAGCTGAATAGTATTCCATTATGTATAGATACCACATTATGTTTATCCATTGATGGGTATACGGGTTGCTTCCAGAATTTAGCTATTACAAATTGTGCTGCTATAAACATTGTTGTGCAAGTATCTCTGTAGTATAATGTCTCTTGCTCTTCAGGAAAGATACCTAGTAGGGGAATGGCTGAGTCAAATGGGATTTCTACTTTCAGACTCTTGAGAAATCTCCATACTGATTTCCATAATGGTTGTACTAGTTTACATTCCCACCAACAGTATAGGAGGGTTCCTTTTTCACCACAGCCCAGCCAGCATTTATTATTGTTTGACTTTCTAATGATTGCTATTCTTTCTGGGGTAGGGTGAAATCTTAGAGTTGTTTTAATTTGCATTTCTCTAATAGCCATAGATATTGAACATTTTTTCATATGTTTATTTGCCATTTGTATTTCTTCCACTGTGAAGTATCTGTTCATTTCTCTGGCCCATTTCTTGAGTGGGTCATTGATTTTAGGTAGTTTAATTTTTTTGAGTTCTTTGTATATTCTAGATATTAGTCTTCTGTTTGAGGAGTAGCTAGCAAAGATTTTTTCCCATTCTGTGGGTTTTCGCTTCACCCTCCTAATTGACTCTTTTACTACACAGAAACTTACAAGAGGTTCTTAAATGGTCTTATTTTAAACTTTACTCCTCATTTTCTTCTCTCCAGAGAGCAGCCAGACTGATCGTAAGACCTCTTAATAACTTCCTATTTCACTTGAAATGGAACCTGATCACCTTAAAGTGGATTATAATTATCTTTTCTGATTTGCCAAAGACATCCCCATTTATATGATTTGACCCAATGTCCTTATGATGATTACTTTTATTTTCCAAAGTGTCCTAGTTTGGATGAGAAGTCACATCCCAAAATGGAAAGAGAATACATCTGGGCAGAGTCCAGTGCCTGAGACACATGAACTCAGTAGGTATTTGTTGAATCGTGAGTGTGAAATGAGTAATTTAGGATCATGAATTAGGAGATTGTGAGAGTGATCTAATTTTGGTGTAATAGGAAAAAAACAGTCACAAAACGCAAAGTTAATCAGCCATAGACCTGTGTTTGACCTATGAACTCTCAGTTGTGGATGACCTTGAAGCCCTGAATCACGGGCTGAGAATACAGAAGGGAATAAAATACTTCTTCAGGAATTGAGAGTCCTTTAGAAGAGATATACAAAGTAAGTCATTTTAGTACAATCAGAACAGGGAAAAGTAATATATAACCTGAAAAGGGTTTGAAGAAACCCTGTCAGAGAGGCAACTCCAGAGTTGAATTGTCAGATATAGATTAAATATCACATTATGATTTGCTTCCGAAGTCATGAATGAACTGATTAAATAGGAGAATGAATGCCTGCATGCTAATGAGATTATAAGGACTTCTTTAGATAAAAAGTTTCCGGCTTTCAGTCTCAGAATCACTTTTCATTGTTAAAAATTATTTGAGAATCTCAAAGGAATTTGGATTACATGGTTTATAACAATTTACGTTTACTATGTTGGAAACTGTAACTAAGACACTTCCAAATATTTATTTATTTCCTTTAAAGTAACAATCTGGGGCTGAGGATTTGGCTCAGTGATTAGAGTGCTTGCCTGACAAGCACAAGGGCCTGAGTTCGATCCCCAGCACTGGAAAATAAATAAATAAATAAAGTAACAATCTGCTATACACTAATGTAAACAACTTACTTTTATGAAAAATAACCACAATTTTTCCAAAGCAAAAAACAAATTTGATGAGAAGAATAGTTTTGCTTTCCATTTTTGCAAGGCCGATGTCTGGCTTAATAGAAGGTAGCTGGGTTCTCATGTCTGCTTCTGCATTCAATCTGTTGTGTAATGTTGATTTCACTGAAATGAAGATTATCCAACCCCACGGAGGTCAGTAGTTGGAAAGGTGGAGACTCCGCAGCCCACTTTGATGAGCGCTGCTGCTGTGGACGGTAGCCTCTGTTTGGCTTGGCTGACATCACACAGAGCAGTACGTGGCCAGATGGTGCTCAGTAGATTATCTCAGCAACTGCACAGTTAATGAACTTGAATTAGTGAGACCATAACTTTGGAGGCTACTTGGTGTGGTGAAGTGACCCACAGACATTGAAAGTGAGGGAAAGAAGAGAGAAGAGGCCGACCATACAGAAGATAAGCAGGAGCAGAAGCTTCTGTTCAGCGTGAAAAATCCAGCTGTGGTAAGGGTTACATGGAAGGAGTGAGTCTCTGTGCGGTAGCAAAGAGGAGTGGAAAACTCCATTTTGAAAGTGGACTCTGAATTCCAGTGGAGCATCTAGATGGAGGAGCCCGGGAGAAATCTGACTGTGTGAGTCTGAGATAGAGGGAAAAGTTCTTGCTGGAGTCTGACCTTTGCAAGTGATCAGCAAGGAAGTGGAAGCTAAATATTTGAGACTGGAATAAATTCTTCAGAAAGAGCAAGTAGAGCTACAAGCAGGGCAAATGTGAGAGAATATGAGACTTAGGTTTGGACGGACTCAGAGACCTGCATGGGGCAAACAAGAATGAGAATCACCAAGAATGTGTGTGCTGACTGAAGCTATGTGAGGACCAAGTTCACACAAGTTCTGGTTCATGGGTCAGCCAGAGCACGAAGATCAAGAGAGATGACAACGGAGACACGGTTATTGATGTGTTCAGAACAGTACCAGTCCAGTGGATTGAAGAATGAGGAACAAATTAGAGTGCAGAGGGTAGAATGAGAAACTGGAGGTGCGAATACTCTTTTAGTAAAAAAACAAAAAACAAAAAACCTTTTCCTACAAATTTGCTAAGAATGGAATGAGAGTAGTAATGCTCTAACCAAGTCAGGTTAAGAGAATTTGTTTAGCATAGGGGAAACTTGAATGTGTTTGTGGGGTAAAACAATGAAGTCGGACACACGTTTAAATACCACACTGTTTCTCTGGTGTGAGAAACTGAAAGTGTAAATAAACTGAAATGTATTGTATTGAGAAAGGGAAGAAATTATTCAAATGGGAAGGGGAACAAGGGAGGGAGGAGGGGGAAGAAACAGAAGGACAAGACAAAAAAGAATAGAAGGAAAAAGATGGAAACAAAGCTTTTGTAAATAAGGAGAGAGGATAGATTGAAGGGAGGGGAGGGGAATGGAAAAAGAAGAAGCAGCAAGATATGTCATGTACAGGTACAAATTCCCTATGATGAATGTTATCACTATGTATATCTAAAATGTACCACTAAAATACAATTTTAAACAAATGAAGTCGGTCGAGGGAAATAATTGAAGACGTGGGTTAGCAATTACCACAGAATATTCCTGAGGTTAAGAAGAAGGCAGTATCCAGAGGGTAGATAGTGTATCTTTCTTGATCCCTTTCATCATTTCTATTGCAGATCACAGAAAAATAGGATAGATGAAGAGACTTAGCAATAAGCAACCCGTCATTCCTGTGACTACTAAAGTGAATAATGACATTTTTTCTACATTGGCTTTCCTTGCTGCTGAGACTCATGAGTTAAAGGAGGAGAGGTTTATTTTGGCTCCTGTGTTGGTAGTTTCAGCCTGTAGTTGGCAGGCTCCGTCACAGGAACAAAATGGCGGCAAGGCCTGGGCAGAGCAGCCAGGGAGCAGAGAGAGAAGGGCAGAGCTGCAGGGAGCCAGACCTTTCCAGGTCACCCCCCGGACCCCGCTCTGTCCAGGCCCACTTCCTAACAGACCTTCAGCTGCTGAACTATTAGTGGATAAACCCCGCAGGTGAATACAGGGCTTCCGGGACCCAGTCACTTTCCAAAAGTGCCATCTCTGAGTGTGTGAGAATTTGGGGGGACATTCTCAATCTAAAACATTTATTTAGTAAAATGGGACAAAAATAAAGAAATAAAAGCTCCACAAAAAAATCACAGGCAAGACCAGGGAGTAAGGAAACAGAGGAGGAGGAAGAAAGATTTGGCAGAACGGAAACTACTCTCTCACCTACCGCTTACACACTGTCACCTGTGCAGCAGGAAGTGGAGGCTCTTTGCGATACCAACGCAAGCAAATACAGAGAAAGCTATGGAAATTTCACACTACAGACAGCAGTTGTGGTTTTTCTCAACTTGCCCTTTTGTTGTTGTCAGAAGAGTTGAAGTAAAGGAAAACTCCTTCATAGACATTTTCAAAATCACGTTCCGGGTGCTCTTTAGAATACTAGTGCCTTTCCTTTTCTATTAAAAATAAAAGGAAGGGAAACTAGGCATGTTAGTTTGGGAAACATTGAGTTAAACAGGCTGATTTCTCAGAATTGTTGCTATAGTTATAGGAATGGCGAATTCTTCAAATGAGTGATAAGAGTAGGCACCATTTTCCAAACTTACTTCATCACAGAACCATTGTTGTCATTGAACACGTGCTTAGTGGATTCTTACCACAGAGTAGGGTACCATGAAGTGCAGTTTGGGAAATACTGCTCTTGACTATTGTGAAACTCATTTATGCCTGCTTATTACTGAGTCTTGAATAGTTAAATTAGTAGGCATCCCCTTAAAAAACTTAATTTTACAGCTTAATTCTAAACAGATACACTATCTTATTCATATGCTCACCACACTGATTGTCAATTTTGATGCTATGATAATAAGTTTTCCGTTTATTTTGTGACACCATTTGTGAAAAAGAGCCCATGGACATAGTAGACTCTTAACAGCAATGTTTTGATTGTTTTATATTTTCGATACATTTTTCAATGATTTTGCTTTTGGGTTCATTGGTAAATCCAGTGGGAAGACAAAACCAGAGGGAACCACCGCTGACAGGATGTGTTCAGGGCCAGCAAATCTGTGAGGACCACTCAGGGGCCAACAATCGCCTTGCCACAGGACACATCTGTGCCAGGGCTTCCAACAAAAGTCAGATGGGCTCATGGGAAATGCATCATCTCCAAGTTTCCTTATCTCATGAAGTTCCTTATAAGGCGAATATTTCTTGGACTTTTTGTCCATTTGAAATTCAGAGTGTGTCTAATTTCTCATCCCACCTAGATACTGGGGAAGGGGAACAGTGTCACAAAACAATGAAAAGCAGAAGGAAAAAATGGAAACAAAGCTTTTGTAAACAAGGAGTGAGGAAGGGGTGCAGGGAGGGGAGGGGAACGGGAAAAAAAGAAGCAGCAAGATACGTCATGTACAGGTACAAATCCCCTGTGATGAATGTTATCACTATGTATATGTAAAATGTACCACTACAATAAAATTTTCTAAAAAAGTGAAAAAGAAAAAAGAATAAAAAGCAGTACCCCTCCCCCTAATGCATTTACAGTTGGCTTGGGGAAATAAGAGAATTAAATGAAAAAATCAAATGCTATAAAGGTAAAATTGTATTACACAATAAATATGAAGCATCAGAAGACAATACATGATATGAGAAATAAAAAAGGTAATAGACAAATGGCCTACATTACATCTAAGTTAATCATCACCCATGCACATATGGACTCCCAGAAATGCGCTGTACCAAAGGGAAGTCCCACCAACACAGGCCAAGGCCTAGAGAAGAGAGGTGGCAAATATGTTTTTCCAAAGTCAACTAACGGCCGAGAAACCAGCACTCTCTGTGTGCCGTGGAAGACCACAATCTCTGTCCCCAGACTGGTTTGGATCTAGACAAGTTTGAGCTAAGGTCTGGTCTAAGATAGAGACTTCTTGCCTCCAGCTGGAGCTCAAGAATCCAGTCTAGTAACAGCCAGGCATTCCTGGCATGACTGCTGGGTGAGTCATCTTCAGATCTCTCAAATGTGTGAGGTGTGTTGCTTTATTTTCATTCCTATTTTTCCCCCAGCTAGAAAAGCTTCCTGGTGTAGTTCTTCCTGTAAAAACATGATTAATATTCAACCCTTGATTAGATTCAAATTCCTATACAAGGCAATGAACAGGTTGTTTTGTTCTCTCTCCAGCTGAAAACTTGGGTAAAGAAAGCCATTTGATGTCTTTTCTAACCCAGGGAGAATCTTGGCAACTTTATCCAGTGGTCACAGTGTTACAGTCACTGGAAAGTGTGCTGTGATTCAACACAAATTTGCCACCTGTGGTCACTTTGAAGTGGGTCAGTAAGAATATATACCAAAGAGATTGTAAACTAGTCTCCGACCTGCAGCTCCATTTTGATGTTTTGTTTTTTTTATCCTATACAAATTGTTAACAATTCCCAAAATGCATAAGAATATAGAAAAGAGAGATACTCATAAGGCCAGAAATTCTAGGTATCCTGGAACTACTTTGGGATCTATGGGATCAAGACATTTGGGACACAAAGTCTAGACAAAAATGAGTAAACAAAAAGGAATTGGCACACACACAATTACTGTTCGCTGATGTATATAACCCAAGCATCCAATTTATCCACTGTGGTTTTAGGAGCCCACATTATCTACTGACCACAGCTTCCTAGCTAGAGTCCATACATATCTTTCCCACATTGTTTTATGATATCCATTGTATTTGTTGATTTATTTGTATTTCGTTCTTCCAAAATTGATTTGTAGTTGTTAGTGCAAATGACACTCTACCACTCTATGTACTGCAAAAATAAATTGAAAAGCAAATCAGTAGCTACATATAATTATAAATAACCACCAGTCATGAAAGACTCAAAGAAAATGGGCAACTATGAGAAAATAGAGTAACATAAATAAATAGGTCATAGATTTCTATAATTAGACACAGATATGTAATTTTGAAACATATCTACATAGAAACACGCCCATACTTCTTATAAACTATTATAAATTTCCTTCTTAATAAGCAAATAAGCAGAAAAACATATGAGGAAAAAGAAAGAAATGAAAATAGTTTATTAGAATTATAAGCAAATAGGAACAAATGGTTCAATTTAGTTCATATTGAACACATATTGAACACAGCAGAAAGCTATAAAAAGCTTGAGGACACCTTATTTCCCTAATTAACTTTTCCTGAGGCTGAAAATAAAGCGTTCTTAATTTTAAAGCGGTAAATTGAAGAGTTAGCAGTTACCCAAGTAAGTGGGGGGGGTCACAAAAATACTATCTCCCACTGTTCCCAGATTTCAATTATGATGGGTAGTTTTTAATAAAGCAAATTAAGAGGCATTTCCAAAGGTGCTGACAAATAGGAGACAAATTTTTCTAGGTTGGTATTATTTTTCATTTCTACTCAAGGATTTTCTTTTGGAATTGAACTTACTGGCTTTTTATTTTTATTTTTAAATTTTATGTGAAAATAGGACAAAATTTCATAACAAAGTATTAAGAGAATAAGAGTAGTTAGTACACTGTGTATCATTATCTAGGATTTTGAATTTTGAAAGGAATCCATTGCCAGAAGGCAGATATAACAGTGTGGCAGTAGGGTGGCCTATGGGACCTAACCCCCTACTGGGGAGACAGTTGGAACATCCAAATACAACAATAGTAAGAAAATGATAGCATTTCCATAAGGACAAAAATGCATGTTTCTAATAATATAAGCAATCTTTAAACATCATGAACAATGAATAATAAATTTTTGAGAGCTCAAAAATCAATTATGGGCCCTTCAGAAACCAGATCCATTTTGTCATTATTAGAAATCACGTACAAAACTAGAGAGCAGAAACATTCAATCATAGAATATTAGCCAGCTTCTGACGTTTACTCTGAAATAATGTGACTGTCCAGATTTTAAATAACGTTGTTATACAACAATTTTTTTATTTTTAAAATTGTTTATTCTTACTTGACATTTTGCTTTGAAAAGGAGGGTTTAACGTAATTACATGCTTCCCCATTGCTATGCTGTTTGTTAAGAACTGAACCAGGTGGACTATCAAGTTCATATTCCTTTTTGTATAGCTGATTGTTTTTGCTGGAGTTATTGTTTTACTTTTTAATTTGTTTGGTTTTCTATGCAGCTAATATAGGTTCTTCCTAAAATCCCCCAGTCAATCAGTAAAACTCCTTTTCCTGTCGACAAATACATCAGTTGAACCTGTCAGGCCCATCTTTCTCTTGGAGTCAATTCTTCCAGAAACTTTCCCTCCCATTCTCAGTTTTTGGGGAGATGGGCTGCTCTTAGGCCTGCTCCATGACTGTCCTCTGGGAACATTGTCTTCCATCCTGGGAATTTCCTTTATTCTTCTCATGTGTTACATTCCTGTCACCTGGATCCAGCTTCTTTCTCTTCCCTCATGTACTCACTGCTTCAGAAACTCCTTTAATGAATTTCTGGGAATGCTTCCAGAATGATCAGTCTAAAAAGCAGGGCTTGGCAAACCAGAGACTGTAGGACAAACACATGGCCTGTTTTTGTACAATTCACGAGCTAAAGTGGGTTTCTATATTTTTGAAGGGTTCCAGAAATTAAAAAAAAAGTAAAGAGAGATTGTCTATGACTCATAAAGCATTTACTGTTTTGTCCTTTATGAAAATGTCCATTAACACCTCCTCTTCAGCTGTTGCAGAGATTTTATAAATATGATCTAGATTAAGTCACATGATCTACAATTATTTTCCTAGTCGATTTTTTGTTGCTTGTTTTGTGATTTAAGCAACTGATTTAATATCTTAAATGGGTAGTTTTCTATATCAAATTTTCTCAAGTCAAATTTGATACATTGCATTTTCCAAAAAATACATCTTTTGTTCTCATCAGTTCTGCCAAGATGCTGTCAATTTTGTTAGCATTTGTGCAGAACAAACTTTTGGCTTCATTAATCTGTTTCTTCTTTGCTTTCTATTTTGCAAATTTCAAATTAATCATTTCACTTATATTTTTTCAGCTGTTTTTCAAGTTCCCAAGTTAGATGCTTATTACTTTAAATTTTGGCTTTAAAGATTTAGGTTCTATCTATCCTACTATATATTTATTTTTCAATATCACAATTTTTCTTACTTTTGATACTGAATCATTCTTTCCAGTACCACGTTCTATTTTTATAGCAATTGTCATTTTCCTAAATACTACTATTAATTTTTCTGTTTATTTATTATCATGTATTGTATTATTAAAATATAAGTTTCTTAAAAGGAATTTTCTTGTCTGACTTTTTTACTGATACACGCATAAGCTGCAGAACACATAAATTTTCTCAGATATTCATAAATGAGATATGCCTCTCTTTTCTCCCAAATGCCAGTAACAATTGCTTTTAGATGGTGGTTCACATGAAGACATTGATCTTTGAATGGACATAAATCATTGTACTAAACTTTCTTTTGTTAGGGATAGGATTAAAAAGAGAAATATGTAATTACTATAATATGTAATATATAATACATAAAATATGTTATTGACAATAAGACAGCAGTGAGTTCTGCTAATTTTTTAATTCTACTGTAACAGTAGAATGTGGATACTAGAAAGAAATTTAGTGAGACAATATTTAAGATTTATTGGTAAATTACTGTCACTTACTTATTTTGACTTTGAGCAAATTAATTATCATGCTTCAGTTTTTTCACCTATAAATTGGTAATAATTATGATAATCGTAACATGCATATTACAGAAATTTATGGAATTGAATAAGAAATAATTTTGTTAGACTAGACCTTTGATTTAAAATGTTAATTTCACTTACTGTCCATTACTCAATTTGCTTCAATATTCCAGATTTGAAAAATTCTGAGATTCAGAAGAGTCTATTGATTTAGCCATGTGGACAGTTAAAAATGGAGTCACAATGGATACTTGGATAATGATGTTTTTAATGTGTCATTGCTTTCTGGAAGTACTTAGAAAAGAAATTAAACTGTCGAGCCAAACATGGTGCCCCACACCTGTAACCCCACCACTTGGGAGGTTGAGGCAGGAGGACTGCTGTGAATTCAAGGCCAGTCTGGACTCCTGAGCAAGTTTAAATCCAGCTGAATGACAGAGTGAGACCCTATCTCAAAAAATTTTGCACTGTTAAAACAATGGATGGGAGAAGTTATGATAAGACTCAGGTTTGCTCTTTGGAGGGTCAAGGCTTATTTCCCAAGGCCTTGGACTGGATTCAGTTTTGCTTGGACCAAAGTGGAAGCAAAAATTTGGGTAGGAAACCCATGTACGTGCCAGAATGCAGATATCAATTTTTCAGAGTTTTTTCCCCTCACTTCCCTCCAAAATCAAGTGCAAAATGAGCAAGTTTCGTCAATTTCTCCTTCTATAGGTGAGAGATTTCTAGATTGCTTGATCCCTCAGGTTCATTACCAGGTCAGATTCTATTGTTAGGTCATCATTAGCTATTTGATTTCCAAGTAGAAGCCATCTTCTGTGGAAATGTTGCCATGTGCACACCAGGGTGGGTGTCAGAGGTTATTATTTTATAGTGAGCAGCAAGCTCCTTGAACAAGAAAACCTTTGCAAGCTGAGCTGAAGTGTGTGCAGAACAGGAAAATATTAGCCTGCTAGACAACATTCAGCCACATCCTTCCCCACGGCAATGACCTTCCTTTACTTCATTGGCTGCCGGACCAAGGAGATAGAAAAAAATTGGATCGCATGGACAGTTCTAGAGAGCATTGTCATCACTTTGGGCTATCATTATTGAAACAGCTTCCAACTACTAACATCTTTGAGGGGGGACGTGTGAGACAGAGTGGGTCAGGTTTTCCTTTCTTCCTGTTGGTATTTGTTTTTGCCTGTGATGGTATTCCCTGCTCAGTAATATATGCCTTGACTTTGTGACCCGTCTTCCTGCAATAATTCTTTGCTGGAAAAATCCAACAATACTGCCAAAAGCTAGTTCCTCCTCTGGCTCCACGTGCCTGGCCCAGAGATCACAGCTTGTAGGGTTAGCAAACACATCTAGCTGGGTTACTGTGTTAACCATTTAGGGCTCTTTCCCAGGCGGGGCCAGGGACACCATTCTGTTGCCAAGTTAAGAGTTCAGTGTGTTTATGAATAGTAGAGGAGGTATGTAACTGAACGTGGATAACAACCCATAGCCTGGTATAACAATCTTCTATGTTTTTGGAGTATAAAGCATGGTGGGGTCAGCACAGATCATTAGCAGATTCGAGAAACGGCAGATTCGTACTCTCCAAGGGCACACATGAAATGATCCCTGAAATGATCATAGAGACTTTAAACAGCTATATTCAAACTCAGTGATGACAGAAGTAAGCTTTGTACTCTTTAGATCTGTTCCAGAAAGTAAGGTTTGTACTGTTTGCATCTCTCAGGATTTTAATGCAGAAAATAGAATGACTTGGGGCAGTATATCTTGGCAAGAAGCTCTGGGGTCCATTTTTAATTTAGCCTTGTCTTATCTATGATGCTGCCATGTGGTCTTGGTTTCCTATAGTACTATCAACCTCAGAGTGTTTCAGAATGAAATTTGACTGTTACACTGCCGGAGGGAATTTTAAATGTGGCAGCACTGTGGAACACCGATGATGAGTTCTTGATATGGTAGAATTACCATATGGTCTGGCAATATCACCTCTGAATATATGTTCAAAAGAGTTGAGTGCCGTATCTTCAAGTGGTATTTTCACACTCGTGTTAATAATAGCACTATTCACAATTGTACACGATATGGAAGAAAGCCAAATGTTCTTTGATTGGTGACCAGACAAGCAAAACATATGCATATATAATGGTTTACTATGCAGGCTTAAAAGGGAGGGACATCTTGTTACACACTACAGTATGGATGACTCCTGAGTACGTTTTGCTAGGTGAGATAAGGCAGTCACAAAAAGACAAATACTGTGTGACTGTACTTATATGAGGTGTCTACAGTCATCAGATTCATAGAAATAGAAAATAGAAAGATGCTTACTGGGGATTGGAAGGGATAAAAGGGCAGCCTTTATTTAGTGGGTGTAAAGTTTCAGTTCTGAAAGATGAAAGAATTCTTTAGATCTGTTCCAAGACAATGAAAATATACTTAACTCTACTGAATTACACACTTAGAAATGATTAATAGCACATGTATTATATGTGGACCTTCTTTTAGCCACCCAGACAAAATAAATTTCTAAAGTGGGGGGAATGAGCTTTTCTCTGCCCATCTTATGAGACTGAAGTAAATATCAGATGAAGGTAATAAGACAGATGTGAAATGATACAAGGCCAGGGGAAGTCACTGCAGCACTACTTGCAATAGTAGATGACTGGCAAAAAACAGGGTTCACTGATAGGGGACTGCCTAGACAATGGTGGCATGTCCACATGATGGAAGACAATGTAGCCATAAAGACAAATGATGAGAAATCTGTCTGTAAGAACAACCTCCAAGAGAGTAAGGGGGCAAACTCAAAAGCAAATGGCAGAGGACAATATATACCATTGTATCTTTCGTGTAAGAAATAGGATATTTTGAACATATATTTGCATATTTTTATATCTTCATAAAAATTTCTGGAGGGCTATCAAAGATGCTCATCCAGTGTTTATCTGTAGTGGGGAGGAGATGGAGTGGATGAGGCAAATGTGGGGAAAGTTTTTTTTGGCTGTTTTCCTTTTTAGATTGTTTTGATTTTTTCAAAACACGGAAATATGTTGCTGATCTCTTCAGAAGATATTATGTGAGAAGGATTTTAAAAGCTTCAAAGTATTAGGTGTATGTGAATTACATTGTTATTTCTATGGTTACTAACAACATAGAAATATAAGTATGTGCATCAAAGAAGTGTGCTTAACCAATAAATCATGAATCAAGTTCCTTCCACTTATGTGATACACCTAAAGTGAGCAGATTCGGTTTAACCACTCTTCCCCAAGTTCATGTAAAACTGAGACGTTTTGATTTGAAATATCCCATCACTACCTTGTTCTCTCCTGTCCTGATGGTCGGGTTCCTAAATTTCAATTGGCAATGGTGGCCGCCTGTCTGTGACACCTGCCACTAGGCGGACAGACCTGATGGGGCCAGTAAGATTGGCTGGGCAAATATCTTCCTTCTTCGTCAACTGTCACTCCTCTTTAGCTGAGCGAAGAACAAAGGAGGATCTGTGTCCTGAGACTTAGGACAGCTTCCTTAGGCCACAGACCAGCACTGCAGAAGGTGTATTATCTTCTAGGAAGATGATTTTCAGTGGGAGGCGATTTCGTCTCCCAGAAGACATGCGGCAGTATCTGGCGACACTTGTTGGTGTCATGACCCAAGAATGAGCTACTACCGGCATCTACTGCTGACTGTCCTGAAGTGAATGGGACAGCCCTTACGACAAAGAATCATGCAGGCCGAGGAACATCTGTCCAGCAGTGAGGCCGAGGTGGAGCACCTCTGTCTTAGGAGAAATGACATTTCCCTTGAGATTGTTTGGACACTAGGGAGCCAAACAACCTCATGTACAGGAACAACATCCTAATGGCAAACTGTCGGAACCACGCCTCGGGTGTGGGATCTTGGCCCAGAGATCCTGCTGGCCCTTCTCAAAACGCGTCACTGTGTGTTTTAGCTCAGTCCTTCTGTACTTCCTGCTTCCCCTGCCCATAGTAGACTGTTGATTGATGACGAGTAATGGATTTCTTGCTGTTTTTGCCTACTATGGTATAAGATATGCCAATTCCTAACAGTATGAGCTCATTTTTCAAACAATGCCACCCCTGGAAAGTGTCCTGATAACTCAGATACGGTAGCCTTCTAAAGCCCACCTCTGCAGCCCCAAACAGACAACACAGTCTGTCTCCCTGCTTTTCTTGTACCATTAGTCTAGCATGGGACACAAGCATGGTTTATGTGTCTGTTCTATTTTTTGTGGTGTGAGATCTTTAAGAATGTGCTCTTTGGTTTGCTATTCATATACAGTAAATGTGTGGTGAATGTTTGTTGAGTCGATAAATTATCTTGGCTTTAAATATGGGAAAATTTAAATATATGGAAAATTTATTTAGATGACAGTAACCAAATATACACTTGGTTACATTGTTAATAAAGTCATGTTTTTCTATGTACCCTTCCCCTCAATAAAACATAGTTGACCTAAAACAGTCCAACTTTATGAAAGAAGATATTGTATATTAGCTAAGGGTAATTTCTTCTGCTGATCTCAGTTACCATTTCATGGATTTCTTACAATTTTCTTCTTAAGCATTTGTTTGGCAGTGAAATAACTGAGCGCTCATTTAATACAAAGCCCTGACTTAACGTGCTTCAGAGATACAAGGGAGTCTTCAATATGACTCAGACTTTGAACTGTGGTTGGAAATACAAGGTGTCTAATCTTGAAGAGATGAATAATAGGTGAATAACAAAAGGAGAATGCAGAGGTAGCAAGTAATTTATGTGCAGAGTTCTGACATTTCAAAGGCAAGTCTTTGATTTAAAAGCTTGTTCTTGTGATTGCTGGTGATGGATGGTTTGGCTTCTGGGCTAAGTTCAGAAGAATTTGATGAACGAGAAAGAAATCTGTAAGTTTGTTGGGGGAACACAATGAATATGCCAGAGGATGATGTGTGTAGTAAACACACCTAGTGGAAATGGTGTGGCCACCATGGTTCCTCTTTCTGTGGGCTGGAACCTGGGGGGAATGGACCTGGGCTCTTCTGTGCTAAGTCAGTGGAACTGTTTAATTCCTCCCACCTGGGGCATGACCATTAGTGCACACTGAAGGATGCTCTAATAAGAGGAGCTGAGAAATGTGACTTTGTGTCTGTAACTACAGTGGTCAGAGCGTGGTCCCCGAGATGAGACCACCAGCCTCAACTTGGAGTTTGTTAAAAATGCCAACACCGGGGACTCCCCTCCACGGCTTACTGCTCCAGAAACTGCAGGAGTGGCTTTGGTGATCTATGGCCTAACAAGATACCAGCTGGTTCTGATGCACGCTCGAGTTTCAGGAGCACTTGCTGGTCTATGGGAAGGAATGTCTTTTATGACTTCCCCAATACCATCTCTAGAAGCACTTTGGAGACACACTTCTTTCTGAGCACCTTTCTGGAAAATGTTTTTAGCATTTAGAAGATAAAAATTAGTACCTCAGGAAAACAGTTCAATACATAACTGATCAGGTTCCTTTCCCTTGTTCACTGCTGAAGAGCAGAGCAATGTCTCCCACTGTGTACACATAGTTATCTGCTCTCTCTTTTTTTAAAATCCCCATTTGACTTTTCATGTACAGATGGCCCCCAACTTAGGATCATTTAAGTTTTTTTTTTTTTTTTTTTTTACTTTACAGTGGTTTGGAAGCAATATGTGTTCAACAGAAAACATACTTCAGATTTTGCATTGGGGTTTTTCTGGGCTGGCCATCTGCAGTCCTATCCTCTCTTGTGATCCTGGGTAGCAGCAGTGAGCTGCCCTCTAGGGTCTGCTGAGTGGCTAAGCTGTGAGGTTTGGTAAATTCAGGGTACTAAATGCATTTTTAGAGACTTATGCTATGTTTCTCAATTTGCAATAAATGGGTTTATTAGGATGTAAACTCATTGTAAATCAAGGGGCAGCTGCACATTTGATTTCTCTATTGTATTTTTGTCCTCTTAAATTATTCAATTTTTTAAAAAATGGGCAATATGAACATATCAGTGTTAGTCAAGCTAGCCAGGATGAAGGCACTTGACGTTCTAGGACTAGTTCAACAGTTCTTTCTCACTCACTCATCGTGAACCCCCAATTTGTCCCTCATCTCTGGATTTAACTGGCTTGTAGAACAGGCAATAAAAGGTTTATAAGTAGGGAGAGTCTTTAGATTTTCCCTGCCTCCATTGCCTGAAATAGTCCACATGCTTTAGAGGGTTTCACTCACCCTGGCTAGAGAGTCCTTGAGTCACTGCTAAAATATGCCATAGAGTCTTTCTGCCTACTTCTAGGTTATGTCAGAGATGTTACCTCATTTGCACAAAAGATGTGTTCCTAAGAAGTTGCATGTGATTTGAACCATATTTACACCTTGGGGCAATTGTTAATGGCAATTTATGGTGAATTCTTGAGTACTGCAAAGAATTGGCCTCAGCTGTAATTTATATGCTTTGAAAGATTTTAGGTTTCCCGGCATCAGAATTTATCCAGAGTGAGATTTATCTGCAAGTGGCATATGACAGTCTACCTACTTCCACTCTAAACCAAGGTAAAATGAGTCCCCTCTATTTGACAAGAGACATTTTTAGACTGATTAAAGGGAAAGAGGAAAAATGCGAGAATCGAAACACCAAAACTTAGGATTACAAGGGGATAATTTTTCACAGCAAAAATTTGAGTCTGGTGATAGCAACAGAGCTTTTGTGAAGGACTCATGTAGCCAAATTTTCTTTTCAAAACAGAATTAAGTAAAACCACGCCACTACATACTAGGAATTTTTGGAAACAGTGGGACATTCCGAGATAAAATATGAGGTCATTTCAGGGCTCGAGGTGGGGTGAGTGAGCTAAATTGGTCCTCAGCTGGTTGTTAGTGGTGTTTGTTGTTGTTGTTTGTTTGTTTTCTTTTATTTATTTATTTTTTTTGAGAGCTAACATATGCGTTCATTGGATAAGAACACTGGAAAGGATGTCAGCAATCACTGAGGATTTATTCACTCAACAAGTGTTTACTGAGTGCATAATATGTATCTGGCACTGTGCTAAATCCTGGGAAGCGAAAGGAAAAGATGACTAGATAGTTTGTATACAGGGAGCCTCCATTCTTAAAGTAACCTTTCCTGTGATGCGCTGGGCAGGATGCTTTTAGTTTGCATAGTTATTTTTTCTACTCCGGCCCTTCATTTCCCTTTGGTAAAATCAAATTTTTTGACTAGATCATCTCTCTCTCTGAGGTGTCTCCAAGCACAGTGTGTCTTTGATTCTAGAATCAGGGGATGAATGCTTTGTTGACAATGTGAAAGAACTGGCACATCCAGAGTCCTGAGTTTGAGGGTGTGAGCTGGTTGGAAGGGGACCTTGGAAATTTGCCTTAGAGCTACATTTCTACAACTACAGTAGTGCCTGACCAGGACTGAGGGCCCTTCAAGACGGTGTACAAATGGAGACGAAGGCTCAAGTCCTCCCCCATCCTCTAGGTAGTACCTCTGTTTTCTTTCCTTTCTTGCCTTCTCCTTTCCTTTACCTCTTCACCGCGGTCAGGGAAATCAGAGTCAGCGCGCGGAAGGAGACGGTGAACTCCGCCAGGCCGCTGTGGGCGGGAGGTGAGTGGGAACAAAGAGAAATCTGCCCCAACTTCAGGGTCAGTGAACAGAGGTGAAAGCAAACACACTGAAGTCTGTGTTGTTTTGGTTGCTGTTGGGGACTGGGAAGAGTGAAGAAGCTGTGGGGAGCTTTTAGACAAGAGATGAACCCTCCTTTCCTGAAGTCCATAGAAACACTCAGCGTCATCTAGAGTCATCTAGACCTGGGAGCCACATGTACCAGCAGCCTCTGGGGCACCAAGCTGCCCTCGGTGGACTGGAAATTCTCTGAGTCTCAGAGACCGCCAGGAATGAGGATCACATCACCTTCCCAATCATATGTTGTTGATGTTCAACAGATTTCACTTTTGCAAATCTTCCCTTCTTGGTTGGCCCAGATTTTCCCACTCGGTAATTCATTTCTCTTCTTATTCCCTGTGTTTTAATGACTGAAGGAAAAGCAACCTATCACATGCTTCGTGTTTGAATCAACATTATCCAGGCAGGCATTTTGGGAAACAGTACCACGGTTGTGCATTGGTGACCTAGACGGAGCATGAGTTTGTTGTAAACCTCAAATGGTTTTCTGCTGCTATGTTGTTTTTTTGTTTATGTGCATTGCCTGGAATACAGCCTTAAAATCTGCGTGAAGTTCCGCTCTGTGTTGGATAAAATCATTCTGAATTTTTATTTTTTCTGGGTCAGCCTGGGGTCATCCATTAACATAATGAGCACAAATATGTTCTTGGTGCCATCGCTGACTTGATGGTGAAAAAATGAAACCCCTACAGACCTAGGACCTACCCAAAAGATATTACTCCTTCACATTATCACATGTCTTTCCTGGACTCATTTACACTTTACAGCTCACTTGCTCAGGAAGTACATTTCTAGTCCCCAAGGCTCGGGACATCTGCTTTCTTCACATTAATTTCACGTTTTCTTTTTTTTCAGATACCGCAGCTCCCTCTTACAAAGAAAACTCCTTGACACCAGGGAGAAGAGTTGAATGCACTTACTTTTAATTCTTTCAAAGCTTTGTGCAAACCTCTTTAAATCTGTACAAATATCACTGATTTGAAAAGATTCACTGGGGACTTGCTACATAGCATGCAAACAACTTCTGCATAGGAAAAGCACATTGTGTTACATTTGTGTCTCTTGTAATCCAAGAGGATGAATCAGCTCCACAAAATATTTAATAAAAACAGCAACTCATTAGAGAGTGGTTACTTCCAGGCAAGAGTGTCTGGAAGAGCATTTTGCCTTTTGCCAGGTGAACAAAATACTTTATTTCAGATGGTAGCCACAAGTGTGAGATAGAGTTGAAAGACAATAGTAATTGTTCAAATGGTCTCATTAGGCAAATAGGAGCTATTTCAGTGGGCTCCCTAACTGTGGGCAATTGCTGCCCTTTTGAAAACAGTTAAGATACATGAAATATTGATTTTATTTTCACATCAGATTTAGAATGCAAATGGGAGTCCTAAATTTAGTTCAACTGGTGGTGTATTAAAAACCATTTGAAACTAGCTATCAGGCGAGCTGCCTGTAGATGGGACAATATGGAAACCAAGGCACAAAGTAGCCTAAACCCTGACCTAAGAACGCACGGTGAATGATCAGGCAATGTAGGAAAGGGACCCAAGTGTTATGCCTCATTATCTGTGGTTTAGCATCTCACTAATATAGTGTACTGGAAAAGGACACGTTTGGGTTCAAATCACAGCTGTAACCTGTAGATAATGTGATCTTAAATAAACCACTTCTCCAAGTTTCTGTTTCCTCCTTCATAAACTGTAATTATAAAACCTGTCTTGGGGAGTTGTTGTGAGCGGTAGTAAACAGGACAATGTTGTGAAAGGTAGTAAACAGGATGATGTGTGGAGAAGAGCGGTGTGCTCAATAAATGGTAGCTAGTACATCAATACTTTTCGTCCTTCTCCTCACTTTTCTCAATGATTTACTTCCAGGTGTTTACTATTGCATAAGTAAAGGGGGTAGGAGCTATTGAGTAGGGCAAGGTAATGCAAACAAGGAAACTTGTTCCCTACAACAAATCCAAGACTGACTCACTGTAGATGAAAGAATGCAAACTATTTTGCATCTCCCCTCCTTTGACATCTTAGCTTTCTTCATTTTTTCTTATTCATGACCTGTAAATACATTAGGTCATGAAATGTGTACATCTTCAGTTGATGAGGTCATTAGAAATGACACAATTTCTGACATACTTGCTAGTGATCCGATATTCCTGTGATGAGACTAGGAAGTTATGTTTTAAACAATGCCCTAAGTCAGTAACCCGTTTGACAAAACCTAGAAAAATACTTCCTCTTGTGGCCGGGTAGTGTAACGTGGTTTCCTGGCACCCCTGAAGCCATACTGAAGTCATCAGGTTCGGACATCTGGGTAAGAGAATAAAGATGGATTCACACAATTCATAAACTTGCGCAGAAAGTATTCTGTAATCGTCTAGTGCATTTCCTAGAGCCCTTTGGTTGGAGAAATGATCTTCTTACTTGCTGAATAGCATTGGATGTATGTTTTAGAATTTATACACCATAATATTATAGAGAGTTTTGTATTTTACATTTGAGATGCATATATATTACTGTACTATTAAAGAAGATAAGCAAACAGTAAAAATTAATGCATTATTTTTCTTAAGATTTGGATTGGTCCCTTTTTGTTGCTATTGTCCAACTTACGATGGTCTATGTGGTTCTTTACAATTGTAAGCTTCCACCCTGGACCTCATCTTTTCTAGGAAAAAACAAAACAAAACAAAACAAACTAGCTAAAACACGGTAGCTGTAAGAGGACTTTAATACCTCCACATTTTACCCCCATGGTTGGGTTCTTAAAAATCCACAGAGATAGATGTAGCAATTTGAAGTCTGTTTTGCCCATCCACAACCTTATCTGAGACAATATCTCCTTAGGGGTGGAGTCAAATATTTTTTACAAAATTATTCGTCACATTTCTTTTTTTCAGGCACATAGATGATCACAAGCAGTTTCTTAAGTTAGCTTTGTTCCTTCATGTCTGTTCCCAAGATTAGAATAGCCAACTTCAAGGGAAAAAATATGTAACTACTGTTTCATTAAATCAAAGTGGACTTTGCAAGATGTCACACCTTGAGGTGAGCTCATTTAAACCTGCTTTTTAAATGAGCTCACCTCTATCATCACTAAAGGTATTTTACCAACTAGGTGTAATGAGCCTCAAATCTAAGCCCACCATCCAGCTACCTTTGATGATGGATAATTAAGAGAGGGGTTGTCAAAGACCACCGTCAATGACGAGAGTCAGTGATGAACAGCATCGGCATGTGGAAGCGAATCGGTCTTTCTCACCAATACGAGCTGTGCCGACCCAATCTTTCTGTTCTCCTGGGAAAGGCGGAACAATAGAGGAACTCACCCTATACAGTAGACCATACACACCTGGCACATTGTGTGTGCAACCTAAAGAGTTTCCATCCACATGTGTCGACAAAATGGAGCTTTTATTTCTGAGCATTTCTAGAAATCAGCTTCTGCTATTTACTCCAGCAGGAATGGCAGTCAGCCATACTGGAGAATATTAACAGTTCTATCCAGCCTCCACAGTGGCTTATTGTCTCAGCATAAAAGCATTTGTTTAAATATTAAACAGTGAAATCTTGCCTGCTCATTAAAGCCAATAATAAAAAAAAAAGAACAGGACGGAAATTGGTTAACAGTCTTAGACTTTGGCCAGCAGAGTGGCTTGAATGTCATTTGTCTTGGTGGCATGTCATCCGCCCAGAGGAAAGCCTGCACATCACAATCCCAGCTTCGCTTCGTTCGCACACAATGTTTACGGTACCAGCTTGATACGTGCCTCTCTTCTCATAAAACATGCAGATGCCGAACAATATCACTCTCTGGCTTCTCAGGGACCATTGTGAATAACTGCAAGTCTGGATTCGTAACTTCTATTTGCCACCTATCGTGTTCTGATCTGGGAAAGACAAGCCAAGTAAAAGTGCTTTTAAAATCAAATGCAAGTCAGTTCAAATCTGCCAGGCCCTTGGTTTGTTGGCTGGTTGGCTTTCAGTCCAACTCAGCTCAATTCAATTCATTTTAATTCAAAAACACCATTGGCCGCCCACAGTGAGCACGTCCTCTGCTTGACAGAGTGGGAAGGTGGGTGCCAAGGTTTATCGAACATGCACCATCCAGCCAGAGGGGATTACAGTGCCATTGCTGTATCATCCTGACCCTTGACTTTCTTTTCAGATGGTTTTATCAATAGTGTCCCATCACTATATTAATCACTGTTGTATTATCAAAACTCTTCTTACAATTTTTGTTAAATACGATGGTAAGTAAGGAGAAGTGATAAGGTCCCGCTTTCCAATCAGTGTCCTACCCAAATGTGTAGGTTTCTCAGTAATGGGTAGTATTTTCTGTACAGCACCCAGAAAGAAAATGAAATACTACCATCGTTTCATCAATAAACGTTTCTTTTATCAGTCCAAGACACTGTATGGATAGTGTATTGGTGAGGCATGGCTATTAACTAAACATATTTGATGGTTTTTCACTGAACTGTGATCATTTGGGATTTAGTATAAGCACGTTTCACTAACAAGATTCCAAATAACATTTATTAGTATTTTGTTAGCAGTGGTGTGAATTTATTTTGCGATGCAAATGAGGTTGGTTGTCCCAGATTCCTTCATTTAAGCAATTGTTTTCTCCACACCTACCATGTGCCAGGCACATTCTAGGTGCAAACTGTAGCAAAGGAAAGTCCCAGGAGAATGTGGGATACTGGAGAAAGGTGGTGGGAAGAAGAGAGACAAGCAAGTGACTCAGACGGTCCTGGTTGGAGCTCAGGGGGCAGGAGGACTGAGACCTGAATACGGGAGTGGAACAAGGTCATTGGTAACCCGGATGAGAATGATTTCCGTAGAGAGGTTGGTGGAGGGCTGGTGGGAATGAAGGCATAATTGGAAAAGTTCACAAAGCAACAGGAGAGAAACTGAAGAGAGTTCTGACAGAGACTTCAGTCATGGCAATCTTAAGAAACAGAACAATAAGGGCTGTGGATGTAGCTCAGTGGTAGAGCACTTGCCTTGCAAGCACAAGGCCCTGAGTTTGATCCCCAGCACCAAAAAAAAAGGGGGGGGGAGAAAAGATAGGACAATAGAAAGTTTGTTAAAGAGAAAAATACTTTCAATTGAGAGGAATAAGTGCACGTTTGTAAGCTAAGGCACTGAATCCATAGAGACAAAAATATAGATATTGGAAAGAGAGGGAAAGTGTATTTTACTCATTCTGTGGCTGTTTGAAGATTGAGATAAGAATGAGAGAGCTCTTTTATTAACTTAAATGCTCATTGTAAAAACCACAAAAATGATAGAAATCCAATTGTATAAGCGGAGGACAGAAAATAAAACTGAAAACATATTTAAATATAGGTAGTTTGCTGATTTCCTAACTAGTATGTTGTCTTCACTCTAGCAATTGGTGCTGTATACTAGAACTTGTAAGAGTATTGTCAAATCAAGATTTTATTTATCTAGGATGTAGGATGTTTGGGAAATAGGATGCTTTGGCTAAGAGGACTGTGCTGTTTAAAGTGGATTTGGGTGATATAAAATTATTTATAACTGTATAAAATGAACTTGAGTCTTTTATGATTTAGATGATTCTTACAAAGTTGCATGGAGTCTCAACGTTAATATTATAAACACTGTAACATGTAAAGTGAGTATAATACATAGACAAATAGACTCATTTTATACTGACTCTTTTATACTAATCTGTAAAGAGCCAGATCATTTTAGATTTGGAAGATACTTGGTTTCTGTATAAACTACTCAAATCTGCCATTATAGGTTGAAAGTAACTAATGACAATGATTAAGTGGGGCATTAGACAAATTGTACAAATGCACACCCAGGATTTTTCTTAGATCATACATTTAGTCCGATAATAGTCTTTACAATCATAGGTTTCATTTTTGAAACCTCATTTATGTGACATAAATGAAGCCCTGACATGACATATTGTCCTAATGTTAAGTCATTAGGTTTTGCAGCAAGGGAAAAGTGACTGGATATAAACTAGTTTGCATTATTCTTCATCTCTTTACCGCTTTATCACCTCATCTGTAAAATGGGGATGGAACATATAAGAGGGTTGCAAAAGGTAACGAATTATTGTTTTTAGTGTGTGTTTGACTTACATAGCTTGTTCCTTGGACTTTGGGGTCTCTAAATGTACAGTGTGAAATTTTTCACTTAGAGTTTTCCGAGTTTTTATTATTTGGATGTCACAAAGGGAAGGGAGGATTTGTGGAAAGTCACAATCTGCTATCATCTCTGCAGCTTCTTTGTCCAACCTTGACCTTCTGGGTCAAGTGAGGAATTTCAGCCTGAATGCGGAAGTCTTGTGCAGCTAATAATAACTGATCCGTGAGAAACTATAATTAGTTTCAGTTCTTTGGTTCGGTAGTTTGGCAGGCAGTTAAAATCAAGCCCCCATTTGGAATCTTTCTTTGTCAGTGTTGAAGGCTGGCAGCTAGAGATGGAACCACAGGAGAGGAGGCCTTGCTGGTAAAAATGACCTGACTTTTGCCCTCCTCACAGCTGGATCTGTGTGGATCTAAAATTCTGGGCAAATGCATTTTTACCCCCTCTGCCATGGAGAGTGGCTAGAGAGTCAGGGGGCCACACTCTGCCCAGGACTTGTGTCACTGACTTTGGCTCCCATGTGATGGGACAGATGTGTGCCTTCTGCACCCAGTTTGATCCTACAAAGTGCAAGGGCCCAGAGATAATGAGTCCTAACAGGTAGAGAAAACATATCTTACTTTCCATCTCTGTGGAGGACACCTACCACCTCAGCGCTGGGAGTCAGGGCACCTGGGAGAGGAAATGGACAATTGCCTTGAACTTGCCGGGTAAATGGTGAATTAAACATGGAAGGTACATCGCTTTCAGCCAGGATGCATTTCATAAAATGCCTTGATAGGAAATATTATTTTTTTCTTCAGTTACAGATGAGGAAATTGAAGTATAGGGAGGTTAAGAGAGGTACCTGGCTGAGGTATTCAAGATCATCTCCCCGAGGCCATTATACCAGACTGTCCCTCAGGGTGGTCACCTCTCCCCTCTTCCATAGCACTTACGGAGTGTATTAAAATTGCTTGCTTTTTGTCCCAGGGGTTTGGTTCTTGTTCAGGTTTCCATCGTCTTTCACTGAATGCCTGTGAGAATAAATATCATCAACGACATTTAGTAAAAAGTACTTGTGTAGGGAAGTACTGGCTGAGACAACATTTAAAATAAAGAAGAGGCACTGCTGTGAGGACGCGCCGTAGCAGACTCTACATTTCATTTCAGTTAAACTCAGCACTCTTCAACCCTTCCCATAGCATAACTCCATTACAAAAAATAAAATAAAATTAGCATGATGGCAAAAGGATGATATGAATGGCTGCCAACAGAGTTGCAAGAGGAAACCCCACAAACCCTTCGTTACTGCTCCCTTCTCCTTGAGTGCTGTCGCGAAGTTGACTCCCCCTGTAGGCAAGTGAACTCCGATGCTCCTGCCTGTTCTTACTTATCTAGATGGGTGGTAAGTCCACTGGAGCGAGAGGTCACGTCTACAATCTACAAGCCTTTCAAAAATATTTACTTTACAGGAGGGGGCCAATCCTTGTTCCCAAACCGACCTGATAGATAAAAGAACATACTTTCTTAGAAACTGAGCGGGCTTCCCCCACTGCTCGAGTTAAATGATCCAGCCTGATGCCAGACCACATGGAATAGAAGCTTCCTGGAAACTGGGCAGCACTGAAATGACCTCGAGTCGGGTCGTCTTGGAGACTGTTGTAGTGTGTTGGAATCAACCATGAGGCTGCGTGTCTGCTACTGCCCACCTCACCACAGGGAAGGAAGGGCAAGGTCAGGGGGCCTCGGAAGGAGCAATTCTTCGTGGAGTGTTGATTTGAGCCAATATGTTTACATCTCACACTTCCTTTTTTGGTGCTTCCATTGTCCAAACAAATGGTTCTCTTTTCTAAATAGTGGTGCAGTCACCACTATTCTCAGAGAAGGCTTGGCCCATGCCCACTGGGAGACATGATTAGAGTTCGCCGTGCTGGACACACTGATTCTCCACAGAAGTGAATTAGGGACCTTGTGGGGAGATGAGATGCCCACAGTAGAGCCTGGCTTGCTGTGCCATGACTTGAATCCTTTATCCCTTTCCCTCCAACCATTACAAAAAGACCAGATCTCAGGATGAAACTGATGCTCTTGCTTCTAAAATTCTGCTTTCGCTGTTCCTCGAGTGAAAATTCAGAATTCTTAGGCTCTAGCTGGTTGTAATGTGGACACTTAGGTGCTCATTATTTATTCCTAAAGAACAGAGAATTTGCTATTTACCAGGCAGTAAAAAATATTTAAAGGCCTTCAACAGTATTTTTCCTGCAAGGGAAGCATTTTTCAGCTTCCTAGTCATTTCAGATATGAATCCTGAAAGGGACATTCTTTCATTCTTCTCTCCCTACAGGCATAAACATACTGCATTTTAAGCTTGAAACACACAATGTTATCTACTTCTGGTGTCTTATGTAACTTTCCAGGAATGTTGAAAGACTTTCCGGGCTCCGTGAGGTTGGGAATGGGGAAAGGACAGAAGGGGGCTGGGGTAGGGTTGGGGGGAGCTCCGGGGAACAGAAAAAAATTGAACCCTTTCCATACATCACTACGTTGGCTGTTTGTGACATGAAGTTATTGCAATTAAGATACAAGCCGGATGTGTGGGCTAAAAAATCTCAGCTGCTATCACAAGCACTTATGGATAATGAAAACTTGGAGGAAGAGATCTGGAGAGTTGTTGTCTTTAGTGGTTTCCTATGTAGAGGAGAAACTGTATGGATTAGTAAAAAAATTGTTCCACCTTATCTAGGAGAAGAGAAAACTGTTTATTTTGCTGCACAAGAATGTTCCTGTCAAGATTCAAGTGTCAGCCTTCCAAGTTAGGTCTTTACATTGTACACTCCAGCACACGAGCCCATTGTCTTGCTTCAAACAATCGTTTTAGAGCTGCTAAATGACCTGGCAAACAACACTAGCTACAAGAACACAAATAAATATTCAGGAATCTGCATCCAGACATCCTTGATTACCCTTAACCCAATTAAACCTAGTTTATCCACATAGGTAAATATTCCTCCAAGTCTAACAGAGTAAAATGGATTTCATTTGAGAATATGCTATTTTACATGCAAGACACCCATTAAGGAAAAATCCTAAAAATGTTCTGGATTTTTTTTTTTTTTGCAAATACAATGGCAAATTAATAGGAGTAATTAGTGAGAATTAAAACCTTCAATGCACTAGTTTAGAAGTAAAATAGAAATTGTTTTAAGCAAGACAGTGAGCTCATGTGCTGGAGTGTCTGATGCAAAGATCTAACTCAGAAGACTGACACTTAAAACTTGACAAAAAGATTCCTTTTGGCAGCAAAATAAACAGTTTTCTCTTCTCCAAGATAAAAGAGAGTAATTTTTTTTTTACTAATTTATATGGTTTATCCTAGATGAATTCTAAGCAGAGAGCAAAACAATCTGGTTATATTATATGTAAGGAAACACAATGACACAGTAGAGAAAGAAAACGAAGCTTTCTGAAGAGTTAAACTTCAGGGTCAAATAGAAGGTGCCTACGATGAACTTCATAATGAAACGTTCATCACTTTTTTTTGGCACTTTGGAAATTACCACGTTTCAGAATTTTTTAGCTGAGCATATCGTCATGTTTACTATGTCATCATCTGTAATGCTAATAAAAATTCCAGGTTACTATTTGTCTCCAGTAAAATGAAAACTCAATGGGGTGGCTCCTTGCCGGGCTGCCGAGGTATGAAATCGGTGTACGCACAGACTCATGATTATACAAATGGAGTAAGAGCTCAGGACTGTTTTCCATCTTGAAAGATCCCAAATCTGCTCGGTATCAGCTCATTCCCTTTCTAGAAATCACTCGGCTAATTTTTGGGTTGTAATAAATCAGAAATTATGATAACAATTTAAATTTTTTCTGAAAGGACTGTCCAATAAAGCTGAAGGCTAGGAAATGCAAATGGATAATCTCTGTTTTAAAGATTAAGGTAACTTTAGGGTCAAATTTCCTTGCAAAGTGTCTCATGGTGAAATTTATCCAGGTCATAGAAAAATAAAAATGGCCTCATAGAAGATGAAATGCGTAATTACCAGAAACAAATAGAAAAACTTCCCAGGTCTCTGGAGAGGGAAAGCGTTTGTAGAGAAGGACCATTCAGAGGATCTGCTCTTTACCAGAAGTGGAATGATCCACCCTCTAGCTTTGCTTTCACTCTGGCCATCAACAGGAACTAATCAAGTAACCAGCCTGGCAGGACTCAGCTGACAAGGCTGTGCGGTAAATAGGAAAATAGATGCACATGAAAGAAATAACTTTCTTAGCTAGCGAGGGCTTCGTGTGTGCTGTAGACTAATGAAAAGACCCGGTGCCTGGGGCACTAGGGTCTGATTCAGGTGCGTTCAGGAGCGGCCCTCTGCCTGCCTGCATCAGCATCTCCACAGACAGACACTTCATGTTGCAGAGAGGAAGACCTGAGTGACCTCCGAGGGGGTTTTATCCGAGTGTGCTCACAAAATCTTCTTCCAATTTCCCTCTTACAGGGGAACACTGTCCAGATTCGTGACAAAACAACTGGACAGTCTGAAGGTCCTTACTTGAGATATGTCTGTTCTATTTTTTCCTAGAATGTCTTACAGAGAGTTCACGTGAAAGTTTCCAAAAACAAATGAAATGGGGCAACCCATTAGTGTGGCTTTTACCAGTAGTCACTTTAAATGTCTGACGCACACCTGCCTATATTTATATGTAGAACACATGCTTGGGAAACTTGGTTGGAGGGAAGATTCTGCAGCTGTCTAATTCCTTCCTTCCTCTCCACGATTTAGTGCAATACAACTTCCAGAGAAGGAACAAATGCCAAGAAAAATTACTCCTCAATTCTTCCTACCTAATCAACTCCCTATTGGGCAAAGACCACTACCTAAAATTACACCAGGGGAATTCATGATATTGCTTCTAATTTGTTGCAGGTAGAGTTCATTTTATCTGTGGTTACTTTTCTGCAGCATCACAGGATATCAAAATTTAAGTAAATTTCAACTCCATGTACTCCAATAGTTTAACATAACTAAAGCGTGTGCCCCTCTGCCATCCATCATTCTGGGTAGACCTGAGATGGCAGCCTGGTACCTCCAGGAGCAGGGAGCCCCTTTCCACTTGAAGCAACTTTAAATTTTAGAGAGATCTCCATTGCACCAAAGTTTGGTGCTCTGGAGTGGCACAGACAAAATGGTCTCTCTTTCAGAGCAGACTTCTAATTTGAAGACACATACTGTAGACCACAGTCCCTCTGCTCCCTGTAGATTAGGCAAGCTCTTGGCAGGAGCATCTGATAGAGGCTAGACAGGCTGCACTTACAGGGAAGTAGGCACAAATGTACGCCTTCTGCTATTTTCATACATGATAGCCAGGGTGAGTGGAGCAGATCTCTTGGAACAAGAAAGATTAAAACTAAACTCTCTTTCTAATATAAGGAGACAAACACTACACCATCTCCCCAAGGTCTACATGATGCTTCTTGCAGTTTGAGAGTAATAGCTCTGGCTTGAGAGCAGCTCAGTTTCCATTAGAAATGGGGCTGAATGATCCCAGAAGGCCGCGGACCCCTAAACGGCAATCCAAGACCACAAGTGATAGTACAGCGCATCAGTAATGGCATTTGTTAAGACTGAATGCAGCAACACACGTCACAAGAATGTGCCTCTTCCATTCCCCACAGTGCGTCCTGATCCTGGCCGGACCTGTAAAGAGGGGTAAGGAGAACCATCAAAGACCAGGAGATGTGCAGCCTCCAGACGGAACCCCGCCACGGCATGAGGCACACCCGGCAAGCTTCCATCACCCCGAGGACACAGAACGACAACCAGCCAGAACTCGCTGCTGCTGTAGAAAAGATCAAAGGACGGAGGATTGAAAGCTATAGAATGGTGTTGCAGGAGATCTTATTTTAATTCGTGTTGTAGAGTTGCTTTTCTGGGCTAGGGAAATAGACCAGTACTGTTCATTAGGGCATGTACCAGTGAACAGCTGTGTTCTCGCTTCTGTTCACCCACAAGAATTTACTGAGCACCAGTTCCACTCGTCAAGAAGGGAGGTGCAAATTTCTCAAGGTAAAAATGTCACCTCTATCCCACCCCACCTAAGCCGAAACGATCACTTCCTTCTTTGGGCTGGCTGTTGCCATCACTTTTGGAAGCGATGATGCCTGCTCCTCCTGTATTGGCGCACTGGGAAGTGTGTCTTCTCCACTAGGCTGTCAGCGTCTTCGGGGTCAAACCCCTGTGCTAATGGTAGCACCCCCTGCAATTCCAGTGTCCCTCACACGCGGCACAATTGCTAGGTTTAAGGAGTTTTCTTTCAAAGACCGGATGCTTTCTTTAGAAAAAGCGTGTATTCAGGGCCCTCCAGGGTGATGAAAGACTGCGCCCTTCTAATCCCACAGACCCAGGGAGGCTCTGAGAGGCTACAGCCTTTCTGGAAGGGAAGTAGTACAGAATTTTCCTGAGTATTCCAATAAATGTTTGCTGAAATCATTGCACTGAAAACATACAACTGATTAGGGTAAAAGAAAACAGTTTCATGATTTTAGTATATTGCAGAAAATTGTTGCTAAATATATATGCTAAGAAAAAAAAGATAATGAGCAATCTTTTGTTTTCTTTCATATGAAAAATGTCAGATCACCACAAAAAAAAAAAAAAAAAAGAAAAATGTCAGATCAGGACATGGTGATACATGCCTGTAGTCCCAGCATTAGGGAGGTTGAGGCAGAAGGATCGCAAGTTTGAGCCCAACCTGGCTACATAAGGAATTCCAGGCCAGCCCGACTGTAGAGTGAGACCCTGTCTCAAATACAAAAAGTAAGGAAAAAAGAGTAAGATTGATATTTATAAAACAGGACACTCTTAAATGAAAATAGTTTACAGTAAAAACGCCATACTTTTAATATATAGGTCCAATTATAAACTAACAGGTCAAAAGTATATTGAGGAGTATAAAAGGTAGATATAAAGTAGATCAGAAAAAAAACAAAACGAAACAAGACTCAAACAGATATCCAAAATAGAGTCAGAGTGAATCTACTCCATTTCTGTATGGTCTGGGCCTAAATTCAAACCCAAATAATTGTAATCTAAGAAAGTTCCACCGTGGAAAACACAGGTTGAGTTTCTCTCTAGAGAATTACAGAGTCTAAAGCATGTGAGGATTAGTGGTCACTAAAAACTGGACTTCTTGGGTTTGGGCTTCTCACCTCTGTAGAAATCAAACATGCTCATGTGACTCTCGTGGTAATTCCATGTAGCAGCCAAAAAGGAAATATATTGTTCGATATTAATTCTGGAAATAACACCGTATGAGAAAGTTTAACCAGTGCTACATTTGGATCACTCCTTGAATCATAAACACCCCAAAGTGGAAAACGTACATACAAATGGATACACGTGGAAGGACACATATTCCGAGTGTCCAAAACAGTCCACAGCTCTTCGGGGAAAAGTATTTTGCAGAAAAGCTCTGAGTGTGATCACAATATACTGTGACTGTTTTAAAAATTATTTTCAGTGTTATTACAGCAAAGGACACATCGCCGTTAACCCCCTTACTCTGAGCATGTTTATTCTACCATCTTTGCCATTTTCCGAAGTAGTTTAGGAGCTACCGTTCTGTGTCTTGAGTTGGCTGTTTTGGTGTCCTGGATTGATTCAAAATATTTATAGCAGTTTCTGTCCAATCAAAACAGTCCAGTGTGTCCTCATCCGCCTTCTTCACCAACTCTGGCACCATACGACTTTTGGCTCCTCCTCAAAGTCAAAGTGACCATGAAGGTTAAACGCTCGGAATGAATTCAGGACACGGAAGCAGCCAGGACAGCACAACTAAAGACACTCATGAGAAAGAACTTCCAGAACCGATTCAGAGAGCAGCAAGAATCGATGGATAAGTGTGTCCGGAGCCAGGGAGAGTATTCTGAGGAACACTAACTACAAGGCGTTTTCCATGGTAATAAATATGTATTTTTTGAGATGGGGTCTTGCTATGTAGCCCAGGCTGGCCTTGAACTCACAGCGATCCTCCTGCCTCAGCTTCCTGAGAGCTTGGATTACAGGCCACCGCACTCGGCCTCAGTAATAAATACTTTAAATTTGTATATTCACCATAGTTTTTGATCATACTGTGTATTTCATGAATATGAAACTGCCTGTTTCTGATGATATATATATTTTTTCACTTTCGTTGAGTATTATTTTCATTTCTAGTAAATTTAGGAGAAATATTCTTTTTATTCAAAAATCTGATATGCAGAGTTGAATTTTATCAAAGAAATAAGAAAAATAGGATGCAATTGTATAATATATGAAAAGCACCATTGCAAATTAAAAGTGCTGTAATACGAGCAGTATTATTATATGTACAGGCTTCTGTGTAACTCTTGATTTGACATTTTATAAGGCCCAGAATTACTATAAAACAGAAAACTAAGGAGCAATCTTTTAAGTCAATTTCTGGAATTATTTTGAGATCAGATTTTTAAACCTTTGCTAGTAGAAATTTATTAAAGAAAAAAAATCATTGTATGATATTCTTTTCCACCATCTTTATCCACTAAAGAAGTCAGAACATTTCTCAAGATATGTCAGTTCAAAAGCTTGTACTAGCTAGCTGCCTAGACTAAATTATATAATTATATAGACTAAATTCTGTACGAATGATATTATGAGGTGTGACTTTTCAAACCATTCCCCTCTTGGTTTGTAAAAAATTCATTCTGAAATATTTTCATTTCATAGGCTTGATTTCCTCATAAGTCTTCATGAAATCAGCATTAAATATTATTTCCTTTCACTTAAGGAAAGGAAATTAACTACATTCTGCCAATAGATAGATATACAATATCAAGGCATCTTTAAAAAAACAAACAAACAGATACTGAGAACCAAAGGAAAATACGGGCTTCTAGATGTCTTGACCATGTAAAGGCATAAAATGAGGAAAATATTTTTCCAGTGAAATATTTTATGTTTGTTTTAGTTTTAAAGAAAAATTGGATAGAAAATATAGGAAGTTCCAAATAGCTCCTTTAGGATTAACATTTTACACTATCACAGTGATTCATTACAATTGATAAGCCAATACTGCCACATTATGATGAACCTCAGTCCACAGTGTGCATAAGGGTTTTTTGGTGCGCTCACCTTCTCTGGGATTTGGTGACAGTATAATGATACATATTTATCCCTGTAGGATCATAGGGAGTAGTCTGGGCTCCACCTAGTCCTCTCCCTCTCTCCCAACCCCAGCTGCCCCTGATCTTCACATGTTCTCATAGCTTCATCTTTTCTACAATGCTACACAGTTAGTTTTATATCATACATATACAATACGTAGCCTTTTGTAACTATCTTCTTTCACTTAGCAATATTCATCTAAGATTTCTCATATATTTTTGTATGCCTTGAAAGCTCATTTCTTTTTAACTCTGACACTCCATTTGGTGAACACACTACACTTTGTTTTTTCATTTGTCTACTAAAGGACATCTTCGTGCTTCTGATTTTTAGCAATTATGCATAAATCTGCTGTAAACATTCATGTGCAGGTTTTTAATATACGCATAAGTATTTAACTCATTATAGTAAATACCCAGCAGGAATTGTTGTGTTATATGACAAACTATGTTTATCTTTGTTAGATACTGCCAAACCGTGTGTCATGCATGATATTCAAGACAAATCATTGATATGTTGCATGATATTCAGGACAAATTCGATAATGGCAAGAGTATATGATTTTTTGGCTTACATTAAGCAAAAGCCTAATAATATTCACCTATGATGAAGAGACAGTTTCTTTTAAATATTTCATTTTTTTACATAGCCCTCATTTTAATCAGCCAGTACAATTATATGCATTGCCCTGTAACAGGCCCTGGCATATAGAGGGCCAATAAGGGACCCTATTTGCAAATACCAGTCCTATTTTTTTTTCATTTTTATTTTTATATGTTCCATGTCTTTCACTATTCCCAGAGTCCTTCAGCCTGAAATAAAAGTCCCAAAAGAGCCCGTTGCCACTAGCATGGCCTTGTAACATCTCTGCCAAAGAGCCACAAGAATGGCAGGGACACACTCTGTATCCTTCCTCTCTCCCTGGGCTGGATCTGTGTCCTTGACCTGAGTCAAAGCCATTTGCACAACTGATTCTCAATGTTGTTGCTCTGAGACTCAATCTTTTATTACAGGAGGTCACAGCCTCCTCTGCCTTCACTAATCACCCAAGGACCTTTTATTCAACTCCTTAGTATCCAAAATTGTACCCTCCCCTTATCCAAAAGGGATAAGTTCCAAGAAATTCTTATAAATGCCTAAAACTGTAGACAGTACTGATCACTATAAACCATGTTTTTCTTATACTACACACCTATGATAGCACTTAATCTATAAATTAAGCACAGCAAGAGACAAACAACAAATAATATAGTAGAATAATTATAGCAATACACTTTAAAAAAAGTTGTTTAAAACTTATGAATTGTTGATTTCTAGAATTTTCTCTTCAGTATTTTTCAATTTTGCTTAAATCTGGGTAATTGAAACCACAAAAAGTGAAGCTGTAGAGGAGAGGGCATTCCTGTGTATGTATTCTGGGAACACAACTTCCTCATTTCTTCTTCCTTCCTTCTATAATTTATTGAGTGTAGACTTGCAGAGTAGTAGACACAAGTAATGCCACTGCTTTGTGTGGATGAGTCCTGAACTTTATAGAGAGAGATAAACCAATAACTGGAAAAGTACAAGACCATGAGCTAAGTGAGATATGTGATCAAAATATTCTCAGACCCCACCCCCCACAGGGGCACAAAGTTCTCCCAGGGTGTGACGGGTTAGAATGGGCTGAGTCTTGAGATGTGTGTGGGCATGTGTTTAATGAGTGGGCTCCCGGAGTGTGAGCTGGAAGGAGTCCCTCCTCCTGATCAGTATAACCCTGCAGGTGCAGGTGAAAGAGGACCTGGCTAGGACAAAGCAGTGGTGCAGATAGAGGAAGTAGGAACTGGTTGGCATGCTCTCCCAAAGTATGCCAAAGGAGGACTGGCTTAGAAGCCACAGTGAGGGGACTGACTGCCCCCATCCCCCTCACCCCACCCCCACTCTACCTTGCCCCAGTGCCTGGAGGTGTTCCTTCGTGTGCATCTGAGGGCTCTTTTTCCTCTAATTTTGCCTGAGGCAAGTCCTGCTTTCTGTGGAGACAAAGCCTCAGTATTGTACACAGCCCAGAATATAGGACTAAGGTGACCACTTGGTAGAAACCTGTATGGAAAAGTAAATCTCTTTGGTCCTTCATAGGGAAGAGCTAGATTAATGCCACAGTTTCCTGGACGGACCAGGGCCACAACACCACTGGGGATGTTGTTAGAAATGCAAATTCCTGGACCCCACCCTAAGCCCTGTGAATCAGAAACTCTGGAGGTGTGGCCCAGACGAGTACCTTTTACCTAGTTCTCCAGGGAACTCAGAGACCAGCCAAAATTCTGGAACTACCACTTTCCTCAGTTTTAGTTGTCATTCGAAGGAAGACTGAAATTGTAATCAAGTCTTGTTTCTGTCATTTATAAACCAGATTCTAACTAAATAAAAAACATACCTGACACTACAGGAATGGGACAATTTTAGGACTCTAGTTCAACTGTCACTGAGTACAGTGTGTAGAGTAGTGTAATTTATTGCTTCGGTTTCTTGAGATAAAGCAAACATTTAGAAACTCTGCGAGAGTACAAAAACATCATAAAGGTAAGGGAACTGTAAAAAGCACAGCACCTTATTTACTATGTTCGGTCATAAATGTTTATAGCACCTCTTAGGCCAGGTGAGAAAGTGCACAGAGCCCTGTGAACCCCCGCACCACAGCTGGGGCTCACCTCAGCGAGGGCAGGGAAAAGGGGCGAAGCGCCAGGCTGTATCGATAAATATTTACAAGTAAATCATTGAAGAATGAGAGGGGTTCTATTAGGGTCGAAAGGCAATAGGTCATTTCTGAATAGTGGCATCTGAAACTGGAAACAAATTTGTTGCTGAAATACAAATTGGAGGAAATTGCTTTTGTGGGAAAACATTTCCTCTCCTCAGTGGGTTTCTCTTTTGTGTTCTGCCTGTTCTAGTCGTGGAATTTGAGAGCGACTAGGCTCTCCAGATAGGGGCCGGTTTCTGTTCCAAGCTCCCCACCACAGCCTCAGGCAAGGTGCCTGTGCCCTGGGTCTGCTTTTTCTCATGGGACTAATGACCTGAATGCCTCTCGCTCTGTCAAATGTTATAAAATCTGCAGATGGTTGTTTCTAAATGCAGAGCATTGAAAAAAGAGCCCAGAGAGCCTAGGACGGTCACCCCAATCTTTCCCTTCACCCTTACAGTGATTTCAAATCCACGAAGATTGTAAATCATGACCTTGAGCTTGATACTATGAGGAATTTCTGAACATAGAAAGGAGTCTGTCTCTCTGAAGAAAATGATAAACAGCAATAAAGACAGCTGAACTGCTTTCTAAACACGATAATGACCCAATGCTGGCATTAGGCAGCAAGGACTTAAATTTTGAAAAAGACTGACAACACTGATTGTTGTTAAGGGTGAGGAATAATCAGAATTTTCAAATGTTTTGGGTGAGGGTATAAAGTCACATGAGCACTTTGGGAAAAGAGCCACCATTTTCCTAGAAAACTAAATACATTCCTTCTTTATTACTCAGCAATTCTACTTGAAAGCCTTTACCCAAGAGACAAGAAAACCTGAGTCCTCAAAAAGGCTTGTACAAAAATGTTTGCAGCAGCTTTATTTATAATAGCCCCCGATTGGAATCAGCACAGGTGTCTAGCTGTAGAATAACGAATACACAAAAGATGGGGGGTATTCATGTAAGGAAATAGCATTTGGTAATAAGAAACTACTGTTACATGCCACGTGGATGGACCTCAAGAAACGTGTCAAATCAAAGAATCCTAATATGAATGTGTACATTCTTTCCATGAAGTTCTAAAACATGCAAACAAATCTATGTTGGATAAAAATCCCAAAACTGGCTTTCTGGGGATGTTTGTTTACTGAGAAAGGGCGTGAGAAAACTTTCTGGGATCATGGTAATAGTTGCTACATTTTTGCAAATTTGGATTATATAGTATATGCATCTGTCCAGTTTAGAGTATTTAAAGATCTGTCTGTTTCATTGTATACAAATTTAACTCCAAAGGAAGGCTGTAGATAAATACTTCAGTATTATGATATGCATTCTGAAGTATTCAGAGATGACACGCACTGGTGTCTGCAATCTACTTTGAGATGCATTAGAAAAATAAAAGGTTGACCTGTTTATTGATGGACTGAGGTTTGGGTGAATGGATATTGGATAAAGCATGCATAGCAAAATGGGAAAAATAGACTATTGAAGATTCTAAGAAAATATTGAGGAAAAAAATCTGTTAAACTTAAAAAAAAAAAAAGCAAAAAGAAGATATATAACCCTGGATCTTAGCTCCAAATGCTCCAATGGTGCGTCTCAGTAAAAGAGTGCTTTCTAGGCATCTCAGAGCAGTCATGGGCAGATTTCCTGAGGTGAGTCCGAAGAGCACTTTCTGTGCCATGGTTCAAGTACAGGCTGAAGCTATGGAAGTGTCCCAGGGTCATTTCCTCTTCACGACCCAAGCCAAAGCAGATTCTAACAGGGCTTAGGGTTAATCTACCCGAGTAAACACTGAAGACATTTTTAAGCATCATGAACTTTGGGTGTATTACCCCATAAGGCTCAGTACAACCTGGTGTGGTAGGTGTCATCACACCTATTTCATGTGTGAAGATGCCAAGGCTTGGAGAGTTCAGTGAACTCTGGTTAGGTCACAGTCAGGCTCAGCTTCATGGGCTGTAACCAGCACAGCCGTACAGAGCCCCACGTTCAGAAAGGCCCTGTGTTTATGACTAATGCTCTGTCGTCATCTCTTAAAATTCTTAATTAATTTTGTCACTGAGTTTGTGTTTTAAAGTGAAGTTGGAACCTTGACTAAGAATGGTCCTTCCCCCATCACTTAGGTCCAGGACACTGGCCTTCCGCTCCCTTCTTGTTCCTGGGATTGCTGCTAGTCTAGGACCAGGAAATTGACCATTTGCAAAGACAGACTCATGTTTCCCCATCATAGCCAGCCCCCCACAGGGCCTGGGCAAGCCCAAAGGAAGGGAAGGGAGGGCTTGGTCTGCACCCTGGCACTGGGCAGGGCAGCAGTGGCCCCACCCGCATTGACCTAAGGATCATCCACTAGCCCTTACTTTCCAAAAGGCCACACCATGTGCCAACAACACCACCCTGGGAACCGTGTCTGCACCACATGAGCCTTTGGTGACACTCAAACCATGTCCACACACAACTACATGCTCCAGTGGGGCTTGGCATCTTCATTTTGCCCAGAGTCCTGCACACTACGTAGTCACCTTTGCACACACTACATGATGGCTAATAAATGACAGACTAGACTTTGAATCCAACTCTATCTTACTCCAGAGCTACTACTTTTAGCAACAGGTATGTTTAAGGCACTGATGGAGGTCCTAGAAAGTATACGAGTAAGAACCAGTTGCAGTTCCTTCCATTGGAGTTTTACAGCAGTGAATAAATTCTAACCTCTGCCCTGGAGAGACTTATCTGAGATGATATGGATAAGCAAAACTCAAAGCAGGAAGACCATTTAGAAGAGTTTTCACTCAAAGCCAAAGTGGGAGGTAATAGTTGCATTGACTGGAGAAGGCTAGGTGGGAACAGTCATATCTTAAAACAGACAAACTCTAAAGGGCAAAGAAGACAATACAGAAAGGACTCAGATTGCTTGGATTTGGGTGGAAAGGAAATCAAAGATAATCTCAGCCTTCTTGCACATCCTGTCTATATCGTTCCCCACATCCCATACATTCTCCATCCTCAGTTCCCTTCCTAGAAGAATTGCTATTAAAGGTTTACTAAGCATCCTTGTAGTCTTTCATTTTGTCTTATATGCATTGTAACACAAATGCCCCTACACATACACACAATATTTTTTTTCTTTTTTAAAAAACAGGGATTATACTCTATGTATTATTTTGCAAGCTGAATTTTTATTTAATTGGATAACTTGGAGAAATTATCTATCATTTATTTATCTATCTATCTATCATTCTATCTTTCTATTGTTCCATTTATCTATGTATTTCTATCTCTCTATGCAGACTTGAGTTTGGAGAGAAGAACACAAACAGTGACCTATTAAGAAGTCCACAGCATGGATTCAGGAAAAGGTTGTTGTCTGGGGCCTGCTGCAGAGCCAGGAATGGAGGGATGTTAAATTTAATTCAGTGACCATGCTGAGTAACTTAAGTGAGAAAGTGGAAAATTTTTAATATGGCTTATAATCCATTGTCACGTGATCTTCTTTGTGGTCAGAAAAAGCAGCCTACTCAATAAATGTGCGGACACCCCAGAATCTTCTGAGCTAACTTACGAAGCATTGTCATTATCTCCTGTTTACTCGGGGAATTGTTATTCAGGCTCCATTAATGTTGGTACAACTTCTTTTGATGAATTACGTGTGATGGGGGAACATATATCTGGTTCTAAGTCATTTGCTTCAAAGGTGATTTACCTCCTTTAAGGAAATTACTATTCTTCATTTATACCACTTGTGGAGAAAAGTGTTTTCATCTCATTGTAGTGTAAACCTTTGAAATCCAAAAAAATGACAATAGTTTTATTTTGCCTTTGTGCATAATCAGAGTGTTCTTGCTGCTTTAGCTTTATCTCTGGGTAATATATTTAGGAATATGATATGCATCTCCTGGGCTTTTTTTTTTCAATCTTTGTGATATTCCAAAATTTCACTTATTTGCAGTTGTCTGTGTCGGTTCCCACATATTGCTAGGTTTTGATCAAACTAATAAGGAATTAGAAAACTAAGTTGCTCAAATTTCATGTTAACTCATAATCATACTTCAAGTGCTCATCAAACGAGGGCTTGTGAGCAGTGCTGAAGGACTCTATTCACAAGTCTTTCTTTTTCTTTTTTTTTCTTTCTTTTCTTTTCTTTTTTTTTTTTTTTTTGGGTGCTGGGGATCGAACTCAGGACCTTGTGCTTGAGAGGCAAGCGCTCTAACCACTGAGCTAAATCCCTAGATCCAGGTCTTTCTTTTTCTTAATTCTGTTGTTAGTGATATAGTCAGGGAAGTTGGTGATGAGGAAGGGTTGACTTCCAAATAGTGGAATTGACTATATTTTGGATACTGATGTAGCATGTGTCGGTCACTCCCCCGTGGAGCTGTTGTGCACAGACAATGATGGGGCGACGCTTTGGGTTTTGGAGTTTTGTTGTTGTTTTGTTTTTTGATATGATAAAGTTTTACTTTCTAAAGTAGTTACTCTCACTTTTTTCTTAAGTCCTTTAGGGCCCCTAAAGTTACAAAAACGCATGTCAATTTGTATTTGCAGATAACAGAAGGACTCCACCTATTTTAAGTAAGGGATTCAAAACAATCAAATACTGGAAGATCAAGCCCTGTCTCCTCCATGATCAAAGTTTGGGAATCAGAGAGCCATTATCCTAAACACAGCTGCGATGCTGGGCTCAGATTGTCATTGTCTTACATGCAGCTCTCATTTCACATGGCCTGAACTGTATGATCTGAAGATGGAGGGTGAAATCAATAGATTGACCAGCTCTAGCGTCAGGTACTCCCTGAGACATCTGGGCCAGAAAAATGCATCCATGACCTGCCACTCTCTGGCTCCCTACAGATTTTGGTGCTAAAGTCCACCCATGATTGCAGTGGTCAACGTAAACCAGATCCAGAACTAGCTGCAAGACAGTGTGGAAAGTGAAGGTCCCAGGTCCTAACTTGCAGCACAAGCAGACACACCAGAAGAGGCTGGAAATGGATGCGAAAGGACTCCGACATATTATGGATTTCTAGTCAGTCTTCATTTACTCTGATGTTTTTCTCTCTGCTGCACAAGGGATACTCTTCAACTTCTTCCACTTTAGAAAATCATATCTTCCTTTGCTGTTTCTCCTCTTCTTCCTCTTCCTCAAATTTTCCATCCTGTTCCTTTCTTTGCTATACTGACTCACACCTTCTCTGACCTACAGTTAGCAGAGCAAAAGGTTTCTGATATCATGCATAATTCAGGAGATCCCAGACAGAGCCATAAAGCGGCTGGACTATTGAAGAATTAATTCTCAGTCTTTAGACATATGTATTCATATAAATTTTAAAACTTTAAAACTTAAATCTTCACCTATCACTATTACATTGCAAGATTGTGGAAGATTGCCTTCCTCTATCTTCCATGATTCTTCCAGAGAATTCTTTAAAAAATACACATCTTCTCATTTTGCTGTCATTGCTTAAAAAATCTTTAATATCTTCCTGTTCTCTTGAGGACAACCATGCAACCTCTGTAGAATGAACATAAAAGGGAATGTCTTCCCTTCCACACTTCATCTCTTGTCTTACCTCTCTGTGCCCATTTCACCCAACTCTTGTGGCTTCTCACAAGTCAGGAGGCTTCAGGCTCTGTGTTTTCACATACAGATACCTCTCTAAGAAATATCTCCATCCACTCAGTCACATCCTCCCTACTTGGTAAATACATACTCCCATATACTTCAAGAAACTTGTAAATACAGTCACACTTGTGGTCTCATTTTCATTAAGAGTTGTCCAAGTGTTGACCATACCACCTTGACCAAGTTGCAGTAGCCATTTGAATCTCTGTGTTCTCCAAATCCCCTTACTCTCACATCGGTTACTTTATGCTATCTTGTGGTCTACTATATTCCTGGTTCTTTAAGGTAGATGCATTGAAGGATTAACATATCTACTTCTCTGTCTCCCCAACAGGATGACCAGCATCTAGTAGTCCCTTCAACTGCTGGATAAGACAACAGCCAAAGAATTACCAAAGGAAAAATCACTAGATCTGTGTTTTGAGTCATTGGCAAGATTTGGGCAGGATTCCAGGCAAGGAAACAAGCATAAGCAAAGAGGTGAAGATGAGCTATATGAATGTGCATGTGAGAAAGTGAAAATGAGAGAGAGAGAGAGAAAGAGAGAGAGAATGAATAGTGGAGCCTAAGTTTATTCATGTAGTAAGACACCACTTTGAAGTCCTCAGAAGCTACAACCTGATGATTCCACCATGAAACAGGTAAGTTGGGGCATATGTATTATGCAAAAAAGTGAGGAATAAAATCATGTTAATTCTGAAGCAGAAGTTCTATGTGCTATAGCTGAATTCTATTACTTCTCCTTATATACATTATCCATTTATAAAATTTTTCTGCAAGTGGAATTAATATACCTATTGTAATTTTTGTTTACTGTAAACTTCCAAATCATAATTATATATATATTTATGGAATACAAAGTGATGCTATGATTTGTGAATAAAATGGAGAATAATTAAGTCAAGCTAAGTAATGTATCCATCACCTCAAGTACCTGTCATTTTTGTAGTGAGACCATTAGAAATTTACATTCTTAGCAATTTTGAAATGTATGATATAATGCCATTAACCTTATTCAACACTCTTTGGAATAAATCTCCAAAATTATTCTTACTGTCTAACGAAAGCTTGGTACACTTCGACCATCTTCTCCCATTCTCCATCCACCAGGCTCTGGTAATCACCACTCTACTCTCTGCTTTGTGTATGTGTGTGTGTGTGTGTGTGTGTGTGCCGGGGCTCAAACTCAGGGCTTGTACTTGAGAGGCAAGCACTCTAACCACTGAGCTAAGTCCCCAGCCCTACACTCTGCTTTTGATTTTGACTCTTTCAGATTCCACGTGTGAGTGAGATTCCCAAGGCATGCCTTTGTTTTCCTGTTCCTTCTGGCTTATTTCACTTAGAATAATGCTCCTCAATTCCATCCGTGCTGTTGAAAATGGCAAAATTCTCTTTTGTTTCAAGGCTGAATAGTATTCCCTTGTGTATATATTTCTTTATCCACTTAACTGTTGATGGGCATATAGATCTACAACTTAGCTATTCTAAATAGTGCTACAGTGAACATGAGAATACAGATACCTCTTCAACAAAAGATTGTAAATCTTTTGAGTAAATACTTACAATTGCTGAGTCATAGGGTACTTCTATTTTTAGTTTTCTGAGGAAATTCCATATTGTTTTCTATAATGGCTACACTAATTTACATTTCTACCGACAGTAAGCAAGGGTTCCATTTTTTCCCTTATATTTGTCAGTAATTGTTATCTTTATTTTTGTTTTTTAATTTGTTTTCTACAATAACCATTCTGACATTTATGAGGTGCTATCTCATTGTGGCTTTAATTTGCATTTTTTAAATGACTAGTGATACTGAGAATTTTTCATAAATGTGTTGGCTATTTGTGTATTTTCTTTCGAGAACTATCTGTTCAGGTCCCTTGCAAGTTTCTAAAATGCATTATTTTTCTTATTATTGGGTTGCTTGAATTCCTTATGTATTTTAGGTATTAACTCTTATTATTATTATTGGATTTCTGACTTGCAAATCTTCTTTCCTAATTAGTAAGTTGTCTCTTCACTCTGTTAAGTGCTTCCTCTGCTGTGCAGAAGATTTTTAATTTGATGAAATCCCACTTGTCTTATTGTTGTTTTTGGCACTTGTGCTTTTGTAGGCAAATCCAAAAAAAAAAAAATTGCCGACACCAATATTGTATTATTTTATTACTATGTTTTCTTCTAGTGATTTTACGGTTTTTGTCTCAAGCTTAAGTTTAACCCATTTGGAACTGGTTTTTACGTATAGTGTAAGATAGAGGTCCAATTTTATCCTTCTCGTGTGGATATCCAGTTTTCCTAACACCACTTATCAAAGAGATTGTCCTTCTCTCATTGTGTATTTTTGCTACTTTCATTAAAAATCATTTGGCTGTGCACGCATAGGTTTATTTTGGGGCTCTCTGTTTTGTTTCACTGATAGATATATCTATCCTTATGCCAGGACCATGATGTTTTATGTGAATTAGAATTTGATGAAATGTTAAACAGGTAGGGAATTAAACAGGTAGAAACAGGTAGGAAAAATAATATCAAGGCATACTTGATCCATTGCTTTCAATAATGGCTGTAATGAGTGTCTTAACATAAACAGTTGGTACATCATCCTTTAATGACTAAGTCTACTAACAATGGCTGAAGCTGGTTATCACAGTATCAATGAAGCCTGAAATACAGTTGGGGTTGAATAGTTTATAGAGAAAACGAATACTGAGCATCTATAATAAACAAGGCAGGAAAGAATGTACATAGTTATTTCAATTCAATCCTAACGAAAACCATGGGTGTTGAAAATCACTAAGGCCAAAGAAATTACAGCTCAGAGAATTGAAATAACACCCCAACGTGACTACTTATAAGCAGAATAGCTTTTATTCAGCCCCATGTCTGCCTACAGCACTTGAAATATTTTTTAGTATTCTAGCAAATTTATTAGCAATTTATCTTACACCAAAGAATATTGAGCACCTAGTAATAAGAAGAACATTACCTCAAGAAATTTTAATTCTAAGTAACTTCTAATTCACACACACACATATGCACACACTTTTTGTCAATGGTGTTGGAAATAAAGATTTGGGATGAGGGGGAGGAAGACAGTTACTTTCTTAGAAATATTCATGAAGCCATTCTTTTGTAGCCCTTAAAAACCCTGTGAAATTTAGTTACCTCAATTAATTTAGGTCCTTTCCATCACCTAATCTCTATTTTAGCATATTTAAGAAACACAATCTGAAAGTCACTAAGAAGTCTTTGAAAATTAAAAAGCAATATTCTTATACATGCTCTAAGGGAAGACTGGGTGTGCGACATTCTTTTGTGTTTGGTGCTGTGTCCTCTTGCTCAACCCTCCACCCCACGCTTATGGAAACAGGTAAAATCACTAAGGCCGTCTAGGCCCTGAACTCCACAGATCTTACTGTAATAGCCCAAAGCCCATTGAAGACTAATAGCTGGATTCTTGAATGGTCCTTTAAGTATGCTGCTACTATCTTTAAACTGTTTGGTTTTTACTCTTTTGACTCAAAAAACATAATTTTATTGAAATATAGGATAGTTTAGTGAATTTAGTGGATGTGTTCTTAACTGGAATAATTGGTTCTATAGCCAGTTTTCTGCATTTTACAGTCTGTGTAACTTAGGTATGGTGTTCATGTTATGGTCATATTCTTCAGCAGCAAGAATCAGAGGTTCTTTGGTAACAGTAACACGCTTCTAATAACATAATAAAACGACCCCATGCATCTATATAATTAAATGCAAACATCTCAGTTACATGTTTAGCCTTTTAGGCAGATAGGCCCCCAACACAACAACCTTTCATTGCATTTCCGGTTTGTCATTTATGATCTTCTACAGAATTCTTTCTTTAAAAAGGTGATCTTGTATAATTGCAACCTGTATTTCAATACAGTATAGTCAATCTGTGTGGATGTTTACCATTGTATATAATTGTATGTGTCCTTTTAAATCTTCAGAAGTTTATGGCAGGATGGAGGGAATAAGCTGGATTTTAGAAACTTTCTCTCTTCCTCCTCTCTAAATTTATATGACTATTTTCTAGTATTTCATCATCCTGGCAGGACAGAATTTATAATATTCATGACATCCCTGCGTGAACTCATTTAACACAGATAAATTCCACAAGTGGCTAGGAAACGGCAGTCCCATTGATAAGCTTCCCCAGTCCACAAAAATTGCGCCATAACATTCCCATTAACTTTGTTTTGAGCGGTGATTAACGATAAAGGGTAGAGACGAATCCAAGTTAATATAGATAGGGAAATGTTATTTTCCTCATCCTCCAAAATTTGGCTCTCACTGAATAAACATTCCCTTCTGTGGAAGCTTGCCTTCCTCCCTCACACTGGCATGCCAGCAATGCTCTGAGCACTGTATAGGAGGGTATAGAATCAATCTCTTTGCCTAACCAAGCACCCTCGCCCTTCATTTAAAGAATGTGCTCCTTCCACACTACTATCACCACAATATCTACTTCTAATTCCACTATTGTTTTGTTCACACAGCTTCTAAACTTCCTACAACTAAAATACAGACAGCACTGTAGGAATTTAAAAAATACAGTCTCCAAGGTCATGATGTCTGGGAATTGTCCCCAGTGGAGAAGATCGGTAGGACTCTGACCACCGGAGAGAGCCCGGAAAATTATCTACCAGGGTGCAGAGTCTGGCTATCCACTTTGTGGACTCTGGAATATTCAGACTTCATTAACGCAAAGAGAGAAAGCTGACTTAAAATAACCACTGTGGCACATTATTCATTTGCAACCAAAGTATTACACTGAAGTGAGAAATAGGAGTGTCATAAAACCGTAACGCTCAAGCTGGCAACATTAGTGAAATGTTCCCCCCTGTAGAGAGACTTCCGTGGGGAGACAAATCACAATCATAATTTGCTTAGACTGAGAACTTGAGGAGTTGATGAATTGAGGGCTGAACTACACCCAGTTCTCAGTTGCAGGCTCTGAGCTTAGCAAGACTTCAGCGTGTAATGACATCCTTATTTGTAAGACTCCCCAGAAGACTTACTGAGGCATAAAACTTGAATTATATTTAACCGAGCAATTGTTTTCTGGTTAGTATAACACAGAGAATGTTGCCAAGACACAATTTCAACTAAAGGAAGATCTGTATGTAAATAGAAGTTTTCAGAACGTGCATAGTCAGACAGAAAAATAATTCCAAATACTGCAAGCAATTCTACGGAGCTCTAACAAACCAGTAACTAACCCCCAAAGCTAGGTCTTGCTTATTCACTAGGGGTTGCCCTAATAGTTGCAGAGTATTGAGAATAGTATCCTGCTTCTAGTTCCATGATTCTCCATAATCAAGAGATAATGTTGTCCAATTCTATTCTGCTGTCAGCCAAAATTCTGGAAACACCACCTGTAAACAACAGGGAAGCATGCTGATAAATAACAAGCATGGATTTCATACTCGATGGAATCTCTGCATATCTATCCCTACTCTTAATGGATTTCACAGATACCCTCAAACAGGTATTTCCATTGTCTAAAGAATACAGGCAAGAACGAAAATATGTTTACCCTGAAAGTCACTTTCCCATGTAGTTTAGCTACTTGAAAAAAATGTGAACCCAGAAATCCACCTCTTTGAGGACATTGCTTTTGCAGTTTATATAATGTGCAATTATTTCACATGTCAAAAAGAAAAAAAAATATTTGGCACTCTTAAGGTATTGTGTACAACAAGCCAGTGCAAGCAGCCTGATCTGTGCTACTTTTTCTAGGGTAACATCAGGTGCAAGAAATGGCAGAAGTTGAAATGGGCTTTTGTGTCTATTATCTCACATATATGAAAAATTCTCCTTAGTCACTGCCAGAAGCCTTTTCAGAAATGTTTGTAGTGCGTGGCTGCTTGGAGATGCACAGATTCAAAATATATAGTTCTGCTTTGTCCAAAATGTGTACAAAATGCACCTAACATTAATAGATGGAATCCTCCACCAAATCTTTAAGGTTGACATTTCTGTGCTTGCCCCAAATGCATTTTGGAAAAAACAAAAATCTTTCATTATTTTTAAAGGGAGTAAAAATGTACATGATTAAGCTTTGAAACCAGCACAAGAATATGAATAATGCCTTGCTCCCAACCATACCTCCAAACTGCTCTTCTGGGTGCTGGGAGCTCAAAATAATTCACTATCACAGAAGCAAATTACTCAAGCTCTTCAGCGCCATTCCCTCTGTTGCCTATAGGACTTGGCCAGTGGGGAAGGGGGTGGGGATTTTGTGTCCTTTCTAGTAATCAGTGCTGCTGCTGATGTTAACTCGGAACTCCTTTACCCCTGTATCACTGAGTAAAAACATGCCCAGGATCTGACATGTCTGCTATTTTAACAACCAGAAACAAAAGATGAAAGAAGCACAAAATGTCTCAAGAAAAGTCCATATAGATGAGGCTGGGGATGGCAGACATGCTGAGAATATTTATCATGGTTCAGATGAAAAAGAAGGACAGTTTGAATACTTCTCCCCGTTCCTCTTTCAGTGTGGGGCATCCCGTGACATAGCACTGCATGACGAGCTAAGCTAGATGATTCGTGGTCCAACCCTTAGATACTCCATCCAGTTTTAGTTCTCTCCTATTGTATGCCAGATGAACGGCAGATAAACTGTTTCCAGGTTACCTAAATTGAGCTGATTTGCCTCGGCACCAGAAGCCACTAATAATTTGGTTGTTTCTCTGGCATTGCATCTCATCTGGTTGTCTCCTCACTTTTGTCCTTTCTTCTTTAGAAATACTTATTGGGGATTGCAAAAAAAGATTTTGTTAACTTCAGACATTATTTCATTACTCACTATGTATTCTTCTCTCTTTGGTTCCCAATAAAATAAAAATTTCAAGAGCATCAAAACTCTGAGTTTCTCTCTGTTCATCTCTGAATCCCATCCCTTCAGACTTTAAAAATGGACTAAATAGTGAAATAATTTGAATTTGGGATTGATTCAGGAACCAGTTTACACATCTTTAAAAAAGAAGCAACATTTATTTGCAAGCAAGCCTGCCTGCTTAGCTGGGATTTCTGCCTCTGAAGTGCACCCTTGAGTAACTAACAACAGAGACCCACTTTGGTTCAAGTTATCTTTTCTCATTTGATGTTCTGAAATTTTCAGCTTTTCTCTTTGACCAAAGGAAACCGGCTTCAAATTTCGTGTTTGTATCAATATGTTTCTAATCAATAGATTTTAATGTGATTCTCTCTTTTTCAACCTTTGTCCTGGTATTCCTACATTTTAGATAATGACCTTAATTTTATTTATCTGAGTACAACACAGATATTAGAAAGAAGAGAGTCACCATTAGTATTAAACCACAGCCAAGAATGAAAGCTCATGTAAGGCGATTCTTTCAGTTAACAAAACGTGATCTTGAATCTATTTTCCAATTGGGTTTAAATTTTCATCAACGTTAAACACACAGCCACCTCCGATGTCATCATTATATACAGTATGTAACCAATTTAGACACTAGGCTATGGAGAGCGCAGTGGTGATTAGATCAGTCTCTTGAATCAGGTAGATCGGAGTTCGGTTATCTGCACTTCTGCCTGTTGTCTGTGTGACCTTGTATAAGTCACTGAGCTTCTCTCACCCTTGGCTTTTTCTGCACGAAGTGGAGACAGCCATGTGTTCCGCATCTAATTATCATCCTTACTAAAACCACCATCCTCACACAATCTTGATCTATGTGGAAAACTATGTGTTGGCTAATGCTTAAATCAAATTAAAATTCGACGGGGTTATTTATGCACACATTCTTGATAGGTTAATATATTATATCCATCTAAATGGAGGTAAGAATTACATAGCACTAAACGGTCTTACCCAGAGACCCACAGAACCCATATAGACAAGGGCTTATTGGCTTCATTACATGATTAGTATTTAAGCATCATAATGGACAATGAATATTCAGCTCAATAGTTCTTCAATGAAACAGCTAACATTTACTGTGTGCCATGAAGATCTCTGTGTCATCTCATTGAATGGTCACAAGCCTCTGAGGTGAGTATCACAATTCTCATGTCACAAGCCAGAAAACTGAGACTTGGAGAGAGTGACCCAGGATCACATGGCAAGAAAGCAATAAACTCAATATTTTTGGACATTACAGGGTGTGCCTGACAAGTATGAATAAATGTTAATCCCCCAGCCCCTTCCCGTCCTTCGTTAGCCCCTAGATAATTGTTATACCCTAACCCAAGCTATTAGAATGGTGGAGATTGACATCAAAGGTCTTCCTCGAAGAATATGATTTTCCTTTCTAGCATATCTAGAACTATGCCAGGCCCTATATTATTCAATAAAGACATAGTAAGTTAGTGTATACAGACATGATTCTAGGTACTAGGGATATGGTGGTGGTGACTAGAGCAGACAAAAATCCCTTCCCCCCTGAAGTTTATACATTTGTGTGAGAAGAGAAATAAAAAGAGGGACCAAGTAAAACAGACAAACAAATGCCACAGTAATAAATGTTAGGTGGAAAAAATGAAGCAGGGAGAAGGAACAGAGAGGGAGGTTCGGTTCAGTTCAGTGGGTGCAATGCTAAACAGGGCCATGTGGAGAGGCCTAGCTGAGATGGTGACGTTTATACAAATGCCTGGAGGGAGGGAGGGCAGGGGGCCAGGACAGCATCTGGGGACAGAACGCTCCAGGCTAAAGGACCAGCCAGTGGAAAGATCTTGAGGTCAGGTTGTTCTCAGTGTGTTCTCTCTCCCATCTTTGCTACCAAGGTGACGCCAAGGCACACACACCTGCAGACACTATCCAGCTAGTCCCTAGGCCAGCCGTCCTGGGGTACTCGAAAGCAAAGGAATCATGCCATCAAATTCATTGTTTACCTAGAGATTTTTCCTTTGAATATAAATTTTGAAACTAATGAGCAAAATAAATTTACAGTGCAAGACACTTCTGTGATATATTTTTTAATGGGACTGACTGCATTTAAAGGTGTCTAGTGGGCCTTGAGTTACTTAAGAAGAATTTGCAGAAGTTCATGGCGATTAATAAGAGGTGATTTATGAGAGTATTTGGCAGCCTGTTAAGCTGAATGTACATAAGGGATTATTTTTATTATTAAAGAAAAAGACTTTAAAAGATTACCTGCAGTGTTTCCCTAGTTATATATTTTGAGTATGTTTTTTAAATCCCCAGCATTTACTGGCAATTAAAGATGTCTTTCTTTTTCATTTCATCTTAACCAAAAACATTTAATCATTTGTCTGTAGCAAATGCTGTTTACTACAAGTATAAGTTCTCCAACAACTGAGACCAAATTAATGAGCACTAAGTCCATTGTCCTTTGAAACTTCATACACTATTGTTGGGGTATAAATTGATATAATCTTTCTATTTAGCAATTTGGCAACAGGTATCATAAATTCTACAAAAGTTGTACATTTAAACTTGTAATTTCACTCCTAAGAATTTCCACAAAATCGTTAAGTAAAAAGGAAGGAGATTTGTTTGCAAGGGTGTCTTACACAAAACCATTTATATTAAGAAATATTACAATCTTGACATGTTAACTATGGTTTATTCGTACTTCATAAAAATGATATTTACACAGGATTTCAATAGTATAGTAACCTCCTTGTAATATACATAGTTAAGTGAAATAAAGTCAAGATGCAAAATTATAGGTAAATGCTATCTAGAATAGACAAAAATAAAAAATAAAGACCCTGCATAGCAAAATACAGTAAAGTGTTAGTAGAAACTGCATCTGGGTTTGGAAATCAGGTTATAGGGTGTCATTTTACATCTTTATATTTCCTCAATGTTGTAGCAATAAGACATTCAACAAAGGTATTAATCTCACCCATTGCTACTTGGATGGTCTTAGTAACATTTCGCAATTGTTGACTTAACCGCATATTAAAAATTCTTTTCTCAGAGCCTTGTCAACAAGAAATGACATCAGGGATGTCTTAGCAAACAAGGAAGCCAATAACCAGTTGTCGTGAGTAAAAAGCCGAAGATGATGACCATAAAAGAACCCTCATATTGTAATTTTAAAAAATCCCTCAATGTACATATTTCAATACTAACACATGCTTACAAGGTGTGTTTGGAGAGATTTGTGTTTTACGTGATCTGCTACCTTTGTGACCTCACTTTTCTGGCCTTTTCAAAGCTGCTGAAGAGGATAAACTTTAAAATGAAACACACATACCTACCTGATTAGGTTTGCTATTGCAACACGACTGGTGAGAAACTTGGGGAAATGTATTGTCATAAACTAACTATAGTATTTGACTGATAAGATTTGTAATAAGAAAATATGCCCTGGACTAAACTGAGGAAGCCACTTCCTTCCATACCCAAAGATCTCACAGGTCTCTAAGTTCTGGGCTCTAGATCCTGTGGAAGATCCGGTTGAGGGAAAGCTGGAGGTGACACCAAAGTTTTGACTGTAGCCAGTCACTGGCAACCTGTCAACTGGTTTTGCTCCCCACTCCAAACACCTGACTTTGTCATGAGCATTCACTGAAAGCGTTATTTCAGGATCGGAGTGCTCTGTGATTATCCATGAAGATCCCTGCTCACCTTGGGTTTCCAGAGAACAGACAGCATCAGCAGGGAACTCCAGACAGAGCAATCTCTCCTTGTTCTCTCCTTGCTCCTTACATGCTCTAGCATCTTTGTCATCATTTCTTCTGCTCTTGATGAGCCTCCAAGCTGCAGTCCTCTTGGAAAAGGACACTCGCAATTGCTTTCATTTGCTTAGTGACCTGGGCTTTGCTCTACCTTGAATTTACAGTCTAGAATGTGCTTGCAGCAGAGCCAGCCTACGGTCACATTGTTAGCAGCAGTTTCTCCTTGGCCAGTCACTTTTTCCCGTTTTCTAGAGTAATGACAGATGCGCACAAGTCTCCCCACCAGAAATAGAAGTTACAGTGTAAGTTATCCGGCCAAAATGGTGCAATAGACAGTAATTTATACGTCTTTAACAGTATTCGCCGCATGACTTCAAAAAACTCTGCTGGTGAGTTCTTATCTGGCAAACTACAGAAATAGGAGTTTTGTTTCCTGTTATTGCGGGACTCGTGGAGTTGGAGAAATGCTCTTGATTTCCTTTCATAAAGTTTTCTTTCTGAAACAATCAGGATTGTAGTAAACACTGACCCCTGAAAAAAGGGTTCATTTCATGAATTTCCAGTAATGCCCATGCTCCAAGCATTGTTTGTGTCACAAGAGATAGGAAAGTTTAATTGTGAATGTCGCAGAGATATTTCATTTGTTTTGATTTCTGATACTCTCACCAAAGATTTCCCATAGCCAGGGGGCTACTATGTCCTGGAAGAAATAGGTGGTGGAGCTTCAGTTTCTGACCCCACTTCCACCAAGATAAAATCAATCAGTTCACAAATGCGATAGCTGAAGCATCTTTCAGTGTGAAGTTAATTCTGAGGTACAACTTCCAGTGCTCTTAAAGCACTGAAAAACACTGATTTTTCTCTATTGGCTTTATTCTTGATGGGGATTGCCTCTCCTAGGTCTTTATATTTCCCTTGAAACTCAGTCTGAGCTGCCCCTTTTCATCTCTTAAACCTTGAAAACATTTGTACCCTTCCTAATCCAAGGTTCCAGGCACTTCTCTTGGTTTTAGGTCTAATTTGTCCTTGGTATTTCTTTGTAGACTCGGCAGGCCTCCATGACTCTGTTAGATTTCAAGCCTTCTAAGGAACCACACACTGTGCACTTTCATCATGATTTACACAGTACATTTTGAGCTTCATCTGTCCAAATTGCCCTTCCTCCTCTGTTGGGGTTTAGTGTTAAGATCTTTTAATGAAAAAATTCCTGAAGGTCTGTTACTATGCATTTAAATAATTTCCAGTTCCCCTAAGAGCCAGTCTTTGTATTTCTCCATGATTCCACCAAAATTTATTTTTTCCTTATTAGATTTCTTACATTTCTACCTCGCCCCTTACTCTTTTTCCAGTACTAGGGATTGAACCCAGGGCCTCTGCACTGAGCTACAGCCCCAGTAGCTTCATTTCTTATTTTAAATCAGGATCTCACTAAATTGCTAAATTGCCCAGGCTTGGCTTCGACTTGCCGTCCTCCTGCCTCCTTCTCCCAGTGTGCGGGGATTACAGGTGTGTACCACCACGCCTGGCATTTCCACAGTCTGATCCCATATGCCTTCATGGTGTGTAACCGAATCTTCTCTAACACTGTGAATAGTATGTGTCAGCAGTACAGCTCAAGTGACAAGAAAATATTGAAAGACAACAGCGTTTTAATGGGAAAAAAAATCCTGCTCATTATTTCCTTCACAATTTCCACTCTTAACATTCTCATTTTCACATCAGAATGAGTCTGACACTCTAAAGCCAATCAAGTCAATCTTGCTGCTGATAACCTGACCCTTCATTCCCGGGAACTCAGGCCTAGAATGATCTTCCATACAGGGCACGATCCCTGTCTTGGTAACTGGCTCAGTAGCTCAGTTTCTGGGGCAGACCCTTGTTTGGACCTGGTGGGATCTTCTGGGACACTGCTAGCCCTCAAGTCCAGACACATCATGCTGGTGACCAGCCTGGGAGTCCTCCCTCAGATCATTGTCCCTTGCCGAGATGCTCCATCTGCTGGCCTTGACTTCTCTCTTCACCTGGGGCCTCCTCGGTCCACAAGTCACTCAGGTTCGTCAGTGGATATGTCCATCTGCCAGCGTCTGATCCTTCTCTGAAGGCCAGCTGACTCCTGGTTCATAAAAGTTCTGGCTTGACAGTGTGATGAAGCTGTAGCTTATGACATTAGGCAAATTTCTGCACCTCTTGAGCCCCAGTTTCTCCCCCTATGAAAAGAGTAGCCTGTGCTGGATGGCGAAAGGGCTTCACTGGGGGTCGTTCTATGTATAAACCCAACCATGGCCCGGAACCAAAGCCAAGTCCTTATAGATAGAATAATTACCTGTCTCTGGGGTGGCCGGAGATGGAGACATAAAATTCCCCCACTGATGAGGCCTGGCCCGGAAGATCTGTCTTTGAACACTTTGCAGTAGTGCCGAGATTCTCAAACGCTCATTTTCAGTAAGAGCTGCTGAGTGATCTCTGGCTAATTCAGAATATTTCACAGAGTTTTCCAAAACAGTTGTAATTTTTAATAATTTCATGGATTTTCTTTTATTGTGAAAGTGAAACTTTTTCAGATGTTGCGGTATTTATAGATCCCTCTTAAAAATAAAATATCGGTGATATTGAATAGTAGTTTTGCTGTGACCAGTCTTAAAATCCTTAGCTTGACAAAATAAAATGTTGAAGAACAATAAACCGGTTACTTTTTTCCCTTCTCTTCCCCTCCCCTCCTCCTCCCCTCCCCCCTTCCTCTCCCTTGCCTCACTCCACCACCTCTTCCTCTTGTTCTTTTCTCTCTCCTCCTTCTGCTCTTCCTCCTTTTCCTCTTCTGTATACTTCCTCCTCTTCCTCCTTCTTCTTCCTCCTTCTCCTTCTTTTTCCTTCCTCCCTTCCCAGCTAGAACTGAGTCAAGTGTCCATTCCAAGAGCCAGCAGCGAGGGCTAACCAGTACCCCTATCTGTGAAAAACCCTGAATTCCAGAGTCTGGAAGCCACACAATAAAATGTCAATAGTATCTTATCATAGTATCTTATCTGTCGCCAAATGATACTCAGTTCATCAATTACCCTGAAGATCTTAAGTCACAGGATAGGTCGTGCGGGAAGGGACGGCGGGGGGTGGAACAGTCCTGCACCACTCAGGTCTGGGACTTCAGGGTCAGGAGGCTTGGAAAGGATAAGAGCTTTGGTGGACAGTAGTTGAAAAAGAAGAAAACAGGGAACAGAAACAAGAGATAAAGACCCCCAGCCCAAGCACCACTGAGTTCACAATCTTACCTGCACCAGGTCACCCAAGGAAACTGATGGAAATTGAAAGTGTTCGAAATCCGCTCTTCAGCTGCACTTTGCGGTTCACAGGAAGACTTAGCGAGACTTACAGGGGACTCCCCACCGCACTGAGCACCAGGAGGCCTCTGCTGGCCAGTGAACGCCCCAGCAAGGTCTCTCCACGTGTGCAGACCTTACGCTTTTCTGTATGTCTCATGGCCCCGTTGGGAACTGATTGTCTCTGAATATTCAGTCACACTGTTTGGTCTAAGTGATCTAGGGAAGCCCAAAGCCCTTATATTTAGCCCTCACCGCTGGCTTTTGAAATGGACGCTTGACTCAGTTCTAGCTACTGGCTCCATAGGCCACAAACACTGACTTAGGAGTGAGTATGTGATCCGGCCCAGGCTAGGCACAGCCCTCTCCTAACCTTGTCGGAACTGTTGGAAGAGAAGGTTCCTCTTTCTCTAGATCACAGATTTGAAGGTCCATGTAGGCTCAGGACACTGGGGACCTGTCTGTGAAGGAAACAGGGCAAAAGGGGTATACTGTACAATGCCAAGGACAGACCTCAAATTCCCAGGATCCAGTCGTGTAGACGTCCAAGAAAGTTCTCTTTTCCCTTTATTCTTTTGCCTTAAACTAGATGGCACCTGCAATTCCACGAAAATTGTCTTGAGTAATTTTGAGTATTTGGTATGAGTGACTCCAGTAAGAAACTCTTGCCTTAGGAAAGCCTATCAGGGAACATTCCAGATTCTTCTAAGTGCCAAATCCTCCACTAAAATGTGCCACGCTGGCTCGCTGGAGATTTCCCTCACAAGGCCAAGGGGCCAGCATGTGAGAAAGGCCCAGTCCTCACAGAGCTGGAGCTCAGGACTGTCTTTTTCCCACTAACAGCCGTCTTCGGTAGGCGGTACCCTGTTTGCTGGGCAGTTGGAAAAGCAGTGCTAGTTCCCAGCTAAAAGCATCCTGGGACTCTTACCTGGCTGTCCCATCACTAGAAAGGGGCTTAGCCACAATACAATTTATTCCCACATCCAGGGTTGCTGGAATGCTTGATCCAAGATCAAAAATGAAAACAAACTAAACAAAAACAAAGGAACAAACACCTGGAAGGAAAAGGTGAACCAGATGGCCGAACAATTAGGACATTTTGTCTCGGTGTCAATTCACAACACGGGGTAATTTCTAATGAGCGACAGATGATGTGACTACACGGGGCAAGAAGGAAAGAGGAAATCTGTTACTCATGGCAGCAAGGGATAGAAATTTGTTATTTTTGTTTTTTTTTTAAGGATATTGACTGTTTCAACGAGGAAAACTTCACTTGGACAAGAAAGGAAGGACCATCCTGAAATCTAAAGCACAAACACAGAGACACAATCGAAGCTAAACTTTACAATAAAATGTATAAACATGCCTGAAAAAAGTACTAGCTTTCTATTCATTCATACAAGAAAACTTTGACATGTATGTGACTTGACGTAAGGACCAGCCAACAATGTGATGGAGACGAATTACAAAGAGCAAAAAGAGGAAAAAGCAGGACTCTTGATAATATTGAAAAAAGAGAATAAATTTAAATTAATATTATGAAAGGTATTATTTAAAATTTAAAAGGGCAAAAGCAGAATTCTTAAAAAATGATTCTGATTCATTCTGCTGCTAATTATCTCCACAGTAATGAAAAATTGGAAGAGAAAGTAATATATCAGAATTTTTCACCGCATCTCCCAGTGATTCATTTAACCTTGGTAAGTAGGAAATCTCACACTTCTTACACTGGGATCTTGACAACCCAGAACTCAATTCCAAAATCTGACTTTAGTGCGTACCTATCTTTGTTCCACAGGCTTCAACTCCAACACTATAAACAGTGTCTTATACTCGATTTTTTTTTCCAGTTTTCTTTCTTCCAGATCAATTTTCATGAAACTCGAATACAATTAGCAGATCACCTTGTGCTACAGCCCCTAAAAAACAGAGTGGTGATGACAGAATTTTATCTTCCCAACAAACTGTCACCCAGAGGAGGAGTGTAGTGATTTCAGACTTGGTGGTCCCTGCTTCAGGTTGTCTTGTGTTGCATTTATCAAAGTTCTGGGAATCAGTAACCCTGTCTCTCCCCAACATCCATCACCCTTAAGACAAAACAAAGCCATAATGCAACCTTAGAACCGATAGAGATGAAAAGTAGAGAATATTACTGGAATTAATACCAGATTCGATCAAAATATATGGTGAATGTTTACATTTTTAAAAAGATTATTACAGTAAAAGACACTGTCTTTAATTCCCCTCAAAATACTCCCTGTTGCTTCAAACATACTTATTATTCTTGCCACTTTGCAAATCAGTTCTGGAAGTTCTTGTGTGTCTTTATGATATGTGATCAAAAAATATAGTGAGTGGTGCTGCCAGGTGCCATCCAGTGGAAAGGCAGGCTGGTAAAAACATTACAGGGTGCCCTCGTCCACCTCATTTCCCAGAGTCAAAATGACATGAGAGGTAAGTGTTTTGAATCGATGCAGGACAGCCACACAGCCGTGACAATACTGACACTTATGAAAGAGGATGTCCAGAACTGCTTCAGAAAGCGTCGAGAACGATGGGCTAGCTAAGTTCAAAGCCAGGGGGATATTTGGAGGGGACTAATGGCAATATGTCTTCTACTGTAATAATTTTTTAAAGCGTTCACTGTAGTTTTTGGTCACACCTCATATATTGATATATAGTCTCAAAGGAGAGCAGTGTACTCTCTATACATCTTCCTACTTAATTACTTTCTCCCTTTGCCACAGAACTTGCAGTGTCTTTAGGAGGTTAAGAAATATTCTTCCTCAACCTTTACTAAAATTATGTTTCTGAGGCTTCAGATTCTGCTGCTTCGACTCCCATTCACGACCACTGTTACCTCTCTAGCTGTACGCACATATCCACATAAACTAAACCTAGACTTCAACTAAGGAAAAACGAAAGGAGTATCCGAAAGCTTCAAAGTTTCTCTTAGAGAGATCAACAGATTTTTGTTGGTGGTGTGTTTGTCTTTACCTTTATCATGTGCTTCTCTGGTATTGCACGGTTGGGTAAGAGATTGTGTTTATATCATCTCTGGCTGTATGAGACGTAAACTGTAGGAAATAAACTAGGCTGTGTTTCACGATGCAAACTTACAACGGCATCTCCCTCAGCGAAGGCTGTGTGTGGACTGCTGCAAGAAGGTGATGCCCTGTTAGGCCCAGAAAGTGTAGTAGAATTTCTTTTGGGGCGGTGCTGGGGACCAAACTCAGGGCCTTGAGCTTGCTAGGCAAGCGCTCCACCACTGAGCTAGATCCCCAACCCCATTTGTAGTGGAATTTGATAAGGAAAATCTGGTGTAATTGCTCATGCAATTCAGAGTTAAAGAATCCTTGCAAGTCAGTGGATAGTAAATTCAGGTCTAACAGGAGTGAGGTTCTCTGACTTCATCGGCAGCCTCCATAGTCACCTGCATGTGCAGAGAACCAGTTGCCTGCTTTCCAGAACATTTTCACAGTTATGAAAATGGATAATGTGTCACTGTCAGGTCTGATTTTGTTTCCTGTCCTAGGAGGAAAGGTCTTCCCCTTCCTTCTTATTAAATTTTGAAAAATAAATAACCACAGCCTTGTCTCAACAGTCTCCACAAATTTATTTCATACTACAGGAATGTGAAATAATTGGGCAAGAAGTCGCAAGGGGCATAGAGCAGGAGAGCAGCTTGTTGCATTTAATGAGTTAACTCTGGCCCTATTTGCTGGAGAGATGAGTATTGACAGATATCTTTTTCCTGAGCAGACCTTAAACTCGATCAGGGGAAATAAAAAAATTCTCGAAATCGAAGCTGAAGAAACAGATCTTACTGCTTTTCGGGCAATTGCTTCAAAGAAAAAGTACAAAGGTTTGAACTTCCCACCCATTTGTTACTAGAGAAGGGAAAAGGAAACGTTTTTTAGAGATAAGCTGCCTTTTTTAATATTGAAGGAATTTAAAAGCAAAAATATCAGTATTGGCATGATTACAGGTATCAGTCTACTTTATAAAATTTGTACTGCTTTTTTCTTCATGACTTAAGGGAAATATTTATTTTACCAATACCAAGCCTCCAAATTAATCAAATGCAAGTTGGGGACATTTCTTATTATTCTTTCCCAAAGTTAAAAATATTTTCTTTAAAACATAACTTAGCTTTTAAGATGAACAAGATGGAGTAAAGAAAAGGTAAAGGGCACGTTTGGGGAAAAAATTATCACCGAATTTCTAATTTACAGGTGACTCGCCAAGATGGAAGTTAATTACTATTATTAATTGTAATTATTATTTTAATTCTATGTTTTGAGGGGCTTCCAGCTCTCCAGTGCATAGAGTGCCTGTCAGAATGAGGCAAAAGGGAAGAAAACGTCTCCATGGCTTGCTCCCGTGACTCACCTGAAGTCACAAAGTCAGCATGGGAACCAGAAGCGCATCTGCGGCATCTCTCCAGGAAGCAGGGGCTTTAGCAGTGAGTGTCAATTTAGTGACAGACAACAGGCGAAGTCAGCAAATGAGGGCAAAGGTAGGAATCCTGCACATACCAGATCTGTTACCCACAATGTGATTTTCTGCCAAAAATACCACCTTGAAGTCTGCCCCTCTGAAATGAGGGCCGCTGTCCATAGGAGATATCTAGCTCCACGGCCACACTGGAGAGTTGAATCGATGCTTTAAGAAAAAGAGCCCAAGAGTCTATGTGGGGCTCCCCAATCAGAGATGTAGCTTCCTGATTTCAGTCCAAATCTGGAAAACACACGGGAGGCCTGAGGATGCTTTTAGCCCAGTCTGTCAGTACTGATCATAACTATCACAATCACTACTCATCATAATCATAGTGATTAGTTAATTGTTATTAATCATCAACTGTAGGCTTCACCACATCTTAATATCATTTATCATTCTTACATCTGAAGCTCTGTACATCCAACTAAATTCTATCCAATCAAAACAACTCTTATCATTGGAAATATAGTTTGTAAAACACTTTTACCAAAATAAATTTGCTTTTTTCCTCAATGTTTCATAAAAATAAAATAAGATGAATTTAGAACAGAGAATAAGCAGCAAGGCAAAGTGGCACATTCCTATAATCCCAGCATTTGGGAGGCTGAGGCAGGAAGATTATGCTGAGTTCCAGGCCAGCCTAAGTTATATCTAAGAACTTATCTCCAAAAACGAAACAAGATGAAACAAAAATAACAAGGAATAGGCCAAAGCTAAGGCAAGCCCTAGACATTGGCTCTTTTCCCCTTATAATATCTGGAAGTCGGAATAGTACGAAATAGCTTTAAAATGTCACATAATGCAGGCTCGCTACAGAGTAATAACATAGCAACAACTAAAACAATAGCAAGAGCAGCTGCCATTCAGTACTTAGACTCCAGAAAGAAATTTCTTGTAAGACTCCAAATAATCACATCCTAGAGAGGTAGAAAATGTTTAGATGTCTCTTAGCCTTGCTAAGGTCTTGGACCTAAATAAGTAATATAGCTGAACAGTAAACCAGGTCTCCTGCATCTCATTTGTTCCTATTACATAGCAGAACTTTACTCAGGGAGAAGAGCGATATCGTAATTCTCATATGGCCATGAGAGGCTGAGGTAATCCCATCAGCTTGCCACACTCCTCTTTGAGCATACGTGTTTATTTTTCATCATCAATTTTGTTGTTTCAAGACATAGCTTTTCACTTGCTTCCATCATCTGATGTTATGAATGCAAACAATGAATACTAGTAGTGTGAACAGTGGTGAATGTAGAAGAAGGACATAATTTGACCCAAATTATGTAAAGGTGAGACCTTCAAGAAGCCATAAAGAGATTCAGATTTTTGAAAGAATAAGAAATAAAGACCTTCGGCACGGTATTTGCCGTAGAAGTTCATAGTTCTGGTGTACGTTACCATTTTTGTCAGCAGATAGGGAAGAAATCAGGAACTCAAGTTTCTAATTAACTTATTCACCTGTCAAAAGAGCGTATAATTTTCTAGTTTTGTTGCAAGACATAGACAGTGAGAACTGTACGACACTGGCCGATTGTGTCCCCTATCTGTCGCTTTCTTGGACATTATCTAAGTGGCTTCTGCAACAGTTTGTCTCATAGGCAGCCCCTCAGTGCTGCAGGGCTACCACACCGGGGTGTTCAGTTTGATCTCCACGTTTTACTTTCCCCACATTCCGGGGCTCCATATGGTCTTCCTGCGAATGCCTTCAGAATTTGTACCTTCCTTTCTATCACTACTAAGATGATCAAAATCTCACCTAGCTTGCCTGCCTTCTTCCCCCCTGAAATCCGCCCTAGAGAGAATTGCTAAAATAATTTTCACAAATTGTAATTCACATCTTATTAGAAGTCTATTCCAGAGTCTCCCCACTACTCTCAAGCTGAAAATTAAGTGGTAGCTTTGAGCTGGTTTCTTGCTGCCCGGTTTCCTCTTGCTATGCACTTCTCTCTCTTGTCCGTGTTATTTTTCCAGTGAAGCTTCCTTCAACAGCCTCGCTCATGAACCTCTGGCCCAAGCTGCTAATCGGGAATAAAACTGTATTAATGAGGGCTTTACGTACTTCACTCCTCCTGTCTATCCCTCATTAGTAAAAATGCTGATGATGAACAGGGCTGCCAATTTTCCCCAAGTCATGCCGTCCTCAATAAATCTATGACTTCCTGTCTTTCATCATCTGCAAGATCCCACCCTCAGCACTAATTCTTCCTTTAGTTTGAGTAAAAGATTTTTTTTGACTGCCAGGGCTTTGGAACTCCCAGGGCTTAATGGAAAATACGCATATCATCATCAAGTAGTTTACGGTTATTTCTTCTAACCATAAAGTAATTGTGTGCATGGAGAAGTTCAGTGTTTACTGAATTCATTAAAGATGATAGCACAGAAAAAGCTCATTGTTTGAATCCCTGCAGCGAAGGTCAGGCTGAATTAAAATCTTAAATTATAAAATATAGATAGCTGTTGCTTCCAGACACACATGGAATGAACCGAATAGGCCTGCAGGGCAATGCCAAATGACACGCCTCAGGGTGTCCACTTTGATGAAGGTTAACAGATTCGTAAATAGAATATTAGTTGGGATGGGCCTCGCATTTTGAAGCCCTGAAAACATTCACTTTGAAGTCTGGTGTATCTTGTGCACCTTTCTGACAAACATTTTCTTCCTAGATGGAACAATGGAAAGTGTAATGCAAAAAGGGAGTGGAGTAGAATAGGGAGTTCTCATTATGCAGGTCAGAAAGGGAGGAAAGGAATATTTCTATTGGATAAAATATTCACATGCCATAATAGGACTCATAATAGCTCTGATTGTTTTCAGTGGTTGGACAAGTTCCTTCTTCCTCCAACCTCTATTCAAATTACCTTACTGACTTTTTTTTTTTATCAGCACAGCTCCTAAAGAATTGATCTATACCACTGACACGCGAAAGTGTTATCTTTTGTGTGCAAAGTTCTCCACAGTTACACACTGCTCCTTAGGACACACCCTCCATGGTCTACTTCTTTAGTCTTTGCTTTGATTAGAATCTAATCTGCCTCCATCTTTTTTTTTTTTTAATTCTAGTCTCTGTACAAATTTTGCAAGAGAAGAATCAATTTCACTACCCCCTCTCCAGTACTGGAGATGGAACTCAGGGCCTTTGCATTGAGAAACATTCTCAGTACTTTTGCTTCTATATTTTGAGAGAGGGTCTCTTTATGTTGCTAAGTTGCCCAGGCTGGGCTCAAACTTGTGATCCTCCTGCCTCAGCCTCCCAGAAGGCAGGCATTAGAATTGTGTGCCTCCTCACTCGGCTTTCACTTCCTCCTTGAAGCCTTCCCTGTCTAAAGTGCAAGCTCTTCACACCCCATTGGATCCCACGCCCCCCCCCACCCCCCGCACTAAATAATGAATAAAAACATAGTGTGTGCTTCCCTCCACCCTGAATCCTCAGCACTGCCTCCTGGCTGTATTCTCCAGTGTGTGGGAATAACTCCTCCAAATTGGCATAAATTCCTTCAGGAGGGAAGACTTCTTTGCTTTTCTCTTCTAGCATCACTGCTTCACTCAGTAGAAATGTACCCTTTCTGTGGGCTCAAGGCAAATTAGACCAAGATGAAGAAGTGTTTGTGGTTGCCTCTAAAGTCTCTACATCCCATCTGAGGGATGAATAAATTGAGGAAGCGACTTATGATTGTGCAAAGCTAAGAGTGGGGACTTGAGTGTGAAAACATGGCACTTCTTTTTATCAAAACTCTCTCTCTTTCTTGTCACCCTTATAATGGTTTCAGCCATGAGAGTTTTAACCCTGTTTTTCTACCTTTAGATGTGTTTAGTCTTCTGTGTAGCACTAGGACTGGGGCTGCCATAACAAATTCCAAGAATGGCAGGGCTTAAACAGAAGAAAATGAGTTTCCTTCTAGTTCTATGAACTGGAAGCCTAAAAGCAAGCTTGGGTGGGTTTGGTTTCTCCTGCAGCCTCTGTCCTCTGCTTGGAGATGTTGTCTTCTCCTGTGGCTTTGCTCCATCTTCCCTTGGTACATGTGTGTGTTTGAATCTGCCTTCTTATAGGAAAGATAGATTTATTGAATTACTTAGTTACGTAAGTAAAGACTCTTTCTTCAAGTAAGTTCACATTCTGAGGCGCTGGGGATAGGGCTTTAGCACATTAGTTGGGCCCATAATTCTACCATAGCAACCTCTTTCACAAATGCTATTTATTTACTGTGTGCTAAAATAAACAATACATATCTGTCCAAAGTTAATTCGATATTGGGATAATTTTTTCTAATAGTTTAGTTTTTTTAAAGAAGAAAATGTATTCTTCATATTCTAATGGAAATAGTAGCGCTGCTACAGTTCCCTGACATTTTATCATCTAGCGAGGATCCAGCTACACTCATTTATTTTGATGCTGGGCATTGAGCCCAGGGCCACACACATGTTAAGCACATGCTCTGTCTGCCACTGAGCTACACACAGCCTCGCAGTGCCTCAGAGTCACACAACTGTAATTCCCAGCACAGTGTCCACTCCATGTGGCACCAAGTCACACATGGTCTCCGTTCAGGGCTTAGCCTTGGATGGGGTGTCAGGCAATAGCCACAACATGTCAGAAAATGTCTGACAGGTTACCTCGGCCTGCACTCAATCAGGAATTGAAAGACTACATTGAGCAATCAAGTGCAATAAAAATAAACACACCCAGGAGACAAGCCTTTCTATTACAGAGCTCTCCAGCCCAGGGAAATGACAAACAGGCTTCACCCAAAGACCGCGGAGGCCGGGCTGTGTGCTGCAGCCTGGGTGGAAAGGCCGGGCTCTCCAGGTTTTCACTGTCAGACTGCAGAGCACTCAAATTGCGCAGACTTTTCCTTTCCATCTCTTCTAATATCACAGGACATTATGTAACTGGTACATTTTCCTTTTCACTTTAATGGTCCACCAGAGCTCAGGGCGAAGATCTGTCTTCTACCCGGCAGCCCCTGAGATGGTCACCCATCTCAAGGGAGAAAAAGAGGTGGACAGGTTTGACCAAAAGGACATTAGATTGTGCAGAGGAGGGAGGAAGATCAGGCTGACAAACCAGGGGTGTGGCACATTCCCACGGGTGCTGCCTCTGACCCGGAGTGAGTCTCAAACCCTTTCACTTAACTGTCAATCTAATTATTGGATTTGTAGTCAATGAGGATAAAGAGATGAGCGTAGAAGCATCATCCACTTAGGCGCTCATTTTCTTCAACAGCGATTCAATGCGTACCACGTGCCTGGCACAGTGCCTACAGAATGTGTGTGGATGTAAATATTTTGGAGTTTGCCACAGCCTACCTTTACTCTGATCTGAAACAATAAAGGAAAATAATTCTATTTTTGAGAGAATAATAGTAAAAGCTTATAAAGTGTTTCTAACATGCAAAGCACTATTCTAAACACATATTATATGAACTCAGTTCACGTAGCAACCCTCCACAGTAAAAACAATTATTGTTTCCACTTTAAGTCAGAGAAACTGAGGCACAGGCACATGGAGTAGGCTGCCCATGGTCATGCTGCTGGATGATGTAAAGTAAGAATTTGAAACTAAGCAATTTGTCTCAGCGCTTTTTCTTTTGGGAATTGGATCCCATTTACAAACCCTCATGTCATTTGATGCCAAATGAAATTTTATTAGTTTTTTACTCATTTATTTGTGTCTATTAAATTAGTAGAAAAGGTAAGGAATTGCTTTATACCCTCCGGAAGGCATAATGGATAAAAATATTTACATAGGTCAACATTAACATCAACATAGATTATAAAATCGTATTGCCTAAGCATCTAAAAGGCCAAAAGCCAAAGGGATTCACATTTATCTCAATAAGTAATTGGAAAAGACTAAATAATTTTGCTTCAACAACCTAATCTTTAAAATTACATCAAATTCTAAAGACTAGTAACTTGACCCATTGACGATTTTAGTATTTAAATAAATTCTCGATTTTCTTGGGTTTATAGGAAGATTATAATGCCTAGACTGAAATTTTGCAATAGTGAGTAAAAGTGACAGAGAAAATAAGAGCATGCAATTTGAAAATCAAGTGTTCTTGTGAAACACACAAACACACACACACACACTTGTCTGTGCCGGTTATTGTCATCTACCCCTGGGAGGACTTGAACGGCACTAATTCTTTTGTGTGCCTCCCAGGTTCCAGGGCTGTCCTTTGGCCTCCTGTAGACTTCAGACATCCTCCCACTCTGTAGCTGTGTCTCACAATTGCCCAAAGTCTAGCTCAACAACTGGTTTTCCATTGAAAGAGAACAAATAAGCTTCCTTTTGAGTATTTATTTCTACTGGTATCCCTCCACTAAAAATCAACACTGGGAAGGCAATTTTACCTATTTCTCTTTCAAATTCTCTTGTAGGGAATCTTACCATCATGGGAATTAAGAGTATACATTTAAACATAAAATTCATGTTGCGATGTTACTTTGAAGAACTTACTGTATTTATTTCATGTAATTTGACATGAATATTCATCTAGTAAACATATATGTTTGGCTGGGAGACGATTCTTAATGGAGAGTTTGTGATCTGCACACTTCGTAGGCAGAGGTGTTGACTGCTTCTAGTTGGAGCGATCTTTACAAAAACATCTATTGCAAACAGCCTTTTAAAATAGAGCTGGTGTTTCTCTGCAGAGCAAAGAGCACACACACGTGCTTTCTCCTCCCTGTGAAAGAGTCTGGTGCCTAAGCTTGGAGTTTCTTGGTCGTAATGCAACCCACTATTTGTTCAAATGTCATCTGGCTCCCCTTGCATTGCATGGGGCCTGTGGTGGCAACTCAAGAGGATGCTAACACTGTGAGTCCTGGATCTCCTTGTCGCTGATGCATGAGTCTTGCATCTTCTGGCAGCATCTGAGAAACTGCAGCGTGTCCACTTGTGGGTGAACCTTGAGACCCTGTTTCACCGTATTGGATACAGGGAATATGTAAACAGGTGCTCATCACACTGAACCAAACATAAAATGCTTCCTCTGAGGCCTCATCTATGGGAGAGATATACTGTTTTATTTAAAATTATGTTTCAAAGAAGAACAAATAGACCAATCTAGCCACTGGCTTTTCTTCCAAAAAACTCAGGCATCTAATATTCCTAAAATTAGTTATTTCTGGAGGCAATAGAGGGAAACAGAGAACGGCAACACCTACATAACTTTTGCTTTCATATTGGCTTTATTCTTCTTAGGATGCATTTTCCAAAAGCAAATGACAGTCTAGGAAAAGACAATACCAGAGAACTTTATTTTCCAGTTCTGAAAATCACTGTGAATAGGAGAAGGTAGCTGCCCCTATTGCTTGAAGGTTTCGATTCTATTAACGAAGTAGGAGTTGGGTAGAATGTCATATGATAAAAGAGAAAAATAAAGCTGGCAGTTGCAGGTTTTATTTAAACAGGTGAGATCTTTCTTTCTTCACTGGATAATCTCTTGATTAGAAGAAGCAGGTTCTCAGCACAGCTGTTAATAAGGAAGAGCGATTTCTACTGACTGAGTTTCCAGATTATAATCTCCCTTGCTTACTCTGCAATCAACCACTCCACCTTCGCCTTACTTGGCCAGCAAGAGAGAGTGGCCATAATCCGTCAAGATGTGTGAGAACTTGGAAATCTCTCCTGCGAGTAAATACAGCACTTCATGCAGGAACAATATTCCTCTTGACTGATGTCACCTAACCTCCATGAGGATGTTTCCTTTCATCCCCATTCTCTTTCAGTCTGGAGATTTATAACCCTCTTAAGTCATTTTACTAACTGAAACCTTCCAACAAGACAAAGAGACTGGAGAATGATGTTTACGTTATTCACCTCCCTTCTTCAGGACTAACCCAGATTCCAAGCCTCTCCCCTCTCTCCAGCCAGCCTGCTTCTCTGACTCCTTTCTATGTCCAGGGAAGAACCAGCTCTCCACTATATCCTTCAAACATGCTGGAGAAATTCCAAAAATCAGCTCAGGAAAATCATCTCTAACACGTGGGTGCAAAAAAAAAGGACTGAGTAATAAGGTGAAATTTACTGACTTAGTGTACCTACTTTCATGGGAGAACCTTGCCCCACTACCCTAAATCTCTTCCAATTATTTCTGCAGTTCCCTCGATGGTTTGTACATGTGTCCATCCAGAGTTCTCCCAGCTTGCCCACGCTGGTCCATGTGACATCCACAATGCCAGCTGCACCCATCAACACTTTGATCTATTGATCTACCAATTCCCTAGCTGCAGATGCGCCAGCACCCCAACCATGCTGTTTGTATCCCCGACTTGTACATGGGGAGAACGTTCCTCACCGCATCCTGTTACATGTTCTTCTTGGTCACCAAGGCCTCTGAGTAGTAGCTCTGCTCCTGTCTCTGTACCTCAGAGTGTCCCCTCTTCCTATTCTTGTCTTTAGATCTTCTGTCAGAAAGCTCTGTGCTGATCCACATTCTCTTCCAATTTCCAGATTAGGAAAGAGGCACCTGGTCTCCGAATCCAGCATTTCCGCCCTGTATCTCCAAGCTTTTGTGAAGCTTCCTTCTCTAGCTGTCCTACTCTGCCATGCCAATCAATATGTGATGGGCCTCCAGACTACTTCTCCACCACCACGTCATTGCCCTCCTGCTCATCATTTGACTTCAGTCTCCTTGAAACCCAACAGTGTATCTTACTGTAATTCTTTTGTGTCTTTCACAAGAGCAATTACAGAGCTGAGAGTAGAAGTCAAACAACACAGAAGACCCAGTACATAAATGCCTGTGGTCTCATTGTCTACACTAACAAATGCCTCTCCTGCTATGAACAATCAACAACTGAAAGTTGAGGCCAGACATGCTCATAAAAACCTGTGTGCCTGTGCACCCACTGAGAATTTCTGTAGGTTGTTTCATAGTTTCTAGGGACCAGAATGAATTTGGATTCATCACTTACAACACAGAGAATCTCCTAGTCAGGGAAACAGGGACCATGCTCCTGCCTGGTTTAAAAAACCTTAATAAGTATTTGTCCCCAAATCCAAGCCATCTGACTCATCTGTGCTCCTACCAGGCATGGCGCCTGATTTTGAGACACTTGTCTCTCCATGTGTGGGCAAGCGATCGCTAGTCTCATTTTCATCCAAAACACATGTCCATTGGGCGCTCAGTGGTAAACCTGGGCCAAGAGGGGCCTTCTGATGGAGCTACTTTGCTTCGACTATTTAAGGGCTTTTGGGCTTGGCTAGCAGTTGATGAGTCAAGAGGTTGTCAAGGCAACAGCCAAATACTCTCTCTGGCATGTCTGCTCCGCATGGAGTCCAGGAGGGGTTACGGAAGACACAGAGCTCAGAGAACGACCCCGTCCTCCTCTGCCTTTACGCAATGGTAAGGCTTTTCCAGTCTCCCCCAAGAGACAGCAACTGGAGGAAGAAAGTTAAGCTCTGCTCTGAATCATTTGGGGAGAAGGAAGTAACAAGAAGGCATATTAAACAAGGTTATATATGCTTGGAAAGAGATTAACACAAAGACAAAGAGAAGAACTGCTCTCGTTGCGACTTCGGGAAGTCATGTCTACAAATTCATGGGAGTAGGAAGGTTAATGTGGAAGGGTTTTGCTAGTATTGGGCAGAAATTACGAAAATCAGAGAGGAAAGTAATGAAATTGAGACTAAAAAAACAATACAAAGGATCAAGGAATCGAGCACTTGGTTCTTTGAAAGGATGGGAAGGGGCCCTGGCCTTAGGGGAGATGGGAGAAGAAGGAAGTAAAAAGGATGGAGACGTGACATGTGTGTATCCCAATTCACCCGCAATGAATGTATTTACTATGCATTGCAAGTATACACAGTAATAATAAAAAAAAAAAAAACCTGACAAAAAAGGCTAGGGGAGCACCCTGGCTGCCTTCCATAAATGTGATTTACAGAGGAACATTAGAATAAAGTATGAAGACACCTTTTGAGCCACCATCTGACTGTGCAAACTCAAAGCTAAGAGTAAGTCTGACTTTGCTAATAGTTATGCAGAAGGTGTCACAAAATGCAGGTGACATTGCAATAGTTAGCAGGATATGCAGTTTCCAAATACTTTGTATGGTGCCTCATAGTGTAGAAAGACAGACAATGTCCAAGAATCAGGTTTGTTTTCAAAAATCTTTCAGAACAGAGTGGGGAGTGGTGGCACATTCCAGTAATCCCAGCATTCAAGAGGCTGAATCAGGAGGATTGCCATGAGTCGGAGGCCAGCCTGGACTACATAGTGAATTCAAGGCCAGCCTGAACTACGCAGAGAGACTCTGTCTCAAAAAGAAAAAAAAAAACAAAAAACAAGTCAAAAATCTTTCAGAACAGTGTTACTCAAGGCTGCTGGGAATTAAACCATAGTCTCTTCTGCCTTTTTAAATCTGTGAACAAAGTGCTTTATTTTGTCCTTTTGAATCTTTTTACTTTTTATTCTATGAAAAAATAAAACAAATGTTCATAACCAAATGAAAGAGACTAACAATAGTTGTTACGTTAGGAGGAACGCTGTGTTACCAAGGTTCATAACTAAGCACGCACGTTACACGACATTTCTAGTGGGTAACACAGACTCGAATATAACACCCGCCCATCGAAGGGCTGCTGCTTCTCCTTCGCAGCTTCTCCTTCAGCAACTCTGACTGTCACTAGGCCCCTTCCGCGGAGGGCAGGCACGCAGGTCTGCGGAACAGCTGGCAGCGGCGGGTGGCACCTTCCACGCCCCAGATTTTGAAACATGCTTGCGAAGCCAAGTTCCCCTGAAGACGGCGCCAGCTCCTGCTCTCCGACCTCTCCTCTCACTTCCTCTCCTCTCTGGTTTGGTAGCCAACTCCTTTCCCGACTCCCAGCCAGCTCAGCAAACAACCTAATGTAAAAGGCTCAATAGTTCCTCACCCAACAGCGATGCATGGAGCACTGCGACGCTCCGGGCCTCATAACCAGCCCCGGAGACACAATAACACTCGGACTGTCGCCCCTTTCGAGCTTTTAGCCTTGCGGGAGACAGATGCTCAACACGTGCGCCTTGAGGCGGAAGTGCTGTGCAGGGTGGCAGGAAATGCTAAAGGTTGTCCGAGTTTCAGTGTGGGACTCAGAGAAGGCCTCAGGGAAGAGATCTCTGCAGAGCCAAGACTTGGTGGAGGGGAGCAAGCCAGCCAGGTGCGAATGTGGGAAAGTGTCCTGGAGGAGGGAAGGGAGGAGTGAAGGCACAAGGCAGCGAGAAGATGGCAGCTCCGAGAGCTAAGAGCCCAGAGGAGAGGGACCAGCTGGGCAGGGGAAGGGATGAGGTCAGACAGTGACTGGAGCAGGGGCAGGTGAGAGAAAGGGCAAGCGCGATGAGGCCCACTGACACCGCAAGGGCCTGGACTGCTAGACCCCTCAGTGACATGGCAGGCTCGATCCCTGTTAACTCTGCCCGTGGTGCTAAATTTGTACTAGAACTCTGTTCTGCACTTGGCATACTTCTCCCTCTTTCTCCTCACAGTTGACCCTGTGGTTACATGTCAGCACCTCTCTTCCAAGACAAGCAAATTTAAAGTCTGGAAGGATGAAGGGACTTACCCAGAAACCCTTTGTTCACAAGTATCTGAGCTCAGAATGCAGTACATAGCTGTCCCTAAGTGTACACGCCTTGTCCTGGGCGATTCACCAGGCTAGGGATCATAAATCAATGGAGAAAGAAAAGAATATTTGGTCACTATTGGGGCAATTAATTTGCTATTTTAAAAATTCAGTTTAGATCTTGACTCACACAAGGAATTAGAAGAAATCCCAGATGCATTAAGTAATTAAACATAGGACGAAGTCTGAAAAAATGAGAAGAGTCTATGTTTAACAAATTGCAAGACAGAAAATGTACTAAGAATAGATGCATTAGAGTGTGATCTCTGAGTATTTTAAAATTTTAAACTTTGTACAAAAATATAAAGTTCAGAGAAATTTTGAATTCAGATACTTAAAACAGGGTCAGTTTGTTTGTTTTGTAATGAACATGGACAAATTCACAAGAAACAGATAAAATGAAAAAAGCTCAATTTCTCTAGTCATCAAAGAAGTGCAAACTAAAACCACAATGAGATATTAGGTCACACTTGTTAAAATGGGTGTTATAAAGACAAAAAGCAACAGACAGACATGCATTGGCAAGAATGTAGGGAAAAAGCATACTTGCACACTGTTGGGGGGAATGTAAATTAGTACAACCATTATGGAAAAGAGTATGGAAGTTCCTCAAAAGATTAAAAATAAAAACTACCATCTGATCCAGCAATCCCACTATGGGGTATGTATCCAAAATATATGAAGTAGGCTTGTAAAAGAAATTTCTGCACACTCATGTTCATTGCAGCATTATGCATGAAAACTAAGATGGAATCAACCTAAGTGTCTACCAATGGACACACGGCTAAACAAATATAGTGTATAGACACAATAGAGTAGAGATTTGCAAAGGAAAGAAATCCTGCCATTTGTGACAATGTGACCAAACCTATAGGATATTGTGTTTGAAGAAATAAGCCAGGTATACAAAGATAAATACCACATGATATCACTCAGATGTGGAATTTTAAAAAGTTGATCTCCAAAACAGAGAGTACATTGACAGTTATCAGAACCTAGGGTGGGGGATTGGGAAGATTTAAGTGAGACAGTATGAATAGTTCAAGTGACCTATTGGACATCATGGTGACTACTGTCAATAGCAATACATTTTATACTTAAAATTTTGAAGGAGAATACATTTTAAATGTTTTCACCACAAAAGCATATGATAAATGTGTATGTTAATTAGTTTGAATTAGTCATTGGACAATGTATGTGTCCATATATACACACACGCACACATCAAATTTTAGTATTAAACACCTTACATGAACACAATGTTAATTATCAATTAAAATTAATGAGCAAATACTTCCTGAAAGAACTGCAAACAAAAGAAGTATAGATGAAAACTCAATTAAAATGCACAAAGGGTATTAACATAATTGTATAAAGTGAAACTATAACTAGTTCATAACATGGAAAACCATTTGGTCTCACTAACATCCAAGAAAAGAATTCAAACATATTTTTTTCTCCCCCCAAGATAGCATTTTATGGTAATACTGAGAAGTACTAGTAAAGATGTACAGAAGAAAGAGTATTTGATTTTGTTTCTAATGTTACTTACAGAGAACATCAGTGTCCATGTCCCCACTACAATCCATCCTTGACAAAGGCTTTTGCTTCTAGATTAGATGGAATTCAGAGTGACCGTGTTCATACCAACAATGCTGCGCAGAGAAATCAGTGCAGTGTAACCAGGTGCACTGCTGCCCCGGGAAGGCCCTCTACTCATGGCTCCTCTTGAATGTGCTAATTTGTTTTTCACAGAAATTTACGCACACATTGGAGAGAGCCTAAAGAGTCTATGTTCCTGGAGAGCACAACATAGAAAACCCTTTCCAAACCACAGATGTCTATGGTTGACCAAGTTGTGATTTGATGATTACTATTTTATGTTTCAATGAACAACCAAAAAAGAATTGTCTATGGGTTGCTGTTGATGGTTGGGACTGTCTACAAAGCTCTACCAAGCAGGGCTTCCTATGAAACAGATTTCTGGGGGCAGGGGCATTGGAATTTTAGCTGCAGACCATTGAATTTGAGATGCCAGCTAGAAGATAAGGGGAAATATCCAGTGGGCAGCTGGGGATCCCAATCTCACATTTGTAAAAGCTCTGTAAATACTGCCA